>PISX010008762.1:39374-80061 GCA_004024625.1 Mellivora capensis | reverse complement strand
TAAGGAAATGTTGAAAAACAAAAATAAAACTGGCGGCATCACGTTACCTGATTTCAAGCTTTACTACAAAGCTGTGATCACCAAGACAGCATGGTACTGGCATAAAAACAGACACATAGACCAGTGGAACAGAGTAGAGAGCCCAGATATGGACCCTCAACTCTATGGTCAAATAATCTTCGACAAAGCAGGAAAAAATGTACAGTGGAAAAAAGACCGTCTCTTCAATAAATGGTGCTGGGAAAATTGGACAGCTATATGTAGAAGAATGAAACTCGACCATTCTCTTACACCGTACACAAAGATAAACTCAAAATGGATAAAAGACTTCAACATGAGACAAGAATCCATCAGAATCAGAGAAGAGAACATAGGCAGTAACCTCTTCGATATCAGCCACAGCAACTTCTTTCAAGATATGTCTCCGAAGGCAAAGGAAACAAAAGCAAAAATGAACTTTTGGGACTTCATCAAGATCAAAAGCTTCTGCACAGCAAAGGAGATAGTCAACAAAACAAAGAGGCAACCCACGGAATGGGAGAAGATATTTGCAAATGATAGTACAGACAAAAGGTTGATATCCAGGATCTATAAAGAACTTCTCAAACTCAACACACACAAAACAGATAATCATATCAAAAAATGGGCAGAAGATATGAACAGACACTTCTCCAATGAAGACATACAAATGGCTATCAGATACATGAAAAAATGTTCATCATCACTAGCCATCAGGGAGATTCAAATTAAAAACCACATTGAGATACCACCTTACACCAGTTAGAATGGCCAAAATTAGCAAGATAGGAAACAACGCGTGTTGGAGAGGATGTGGAGAAAGGGGAACCCTCTGACACTGTTGGTGGGAATGCAAGTTGGTGCAGCCAATTTGGAGAACAGTGTGGAGATTCCTTAAGAAATTAAAAATAGAGCTTCCCTATGACCCTGCATTTGCACTACTGGGTATTTACCCCAAAGATACAGATGTAGTGAAAAGAAGGGCCCTCTGTACCCCAATGTTTATAGCAGCAATGGCCGCAGTCACCAAACTGGGGAAAGAAGCCAAGATGCCCTTCAACAGACAAATGGATAAGGAAGATGTGGTCCATATATACTATGGAGTATGATGCCTCCATCAGAAAGGATGAATACCCGACTTTTGTAGCAACATGGACGGGACTGGAAGAGATTATGCTGAGTGAAATAAGTCAAGCAGAGAGAGTCAATTATCAGATGGTTTCACTTATTTGCGGACAAATAACACGGAGGACATGGGGAGATGGAGAGGAGAAGGGAGTTGAGGGAAATTGGAGGGGGAGATGAACCACGAGAGACTGTGGACTCTGAAAAACAACCTGAGGGTTTTGAAGGGGCGGGGGTGGGAGGTTAGGGGAGCCTGGTGGTGGGTATTAAGGAGGGCACGCATTGCATGGAGCACTGGGTGTGGTGCAAAAATAATGAATTGTGTTATGCTGAAAAGAAATTAAAAAAAAACAAAAAAACCTTGAACATGCTGGCATGGAGATCCAGGTCATCTTCACAATGTGGGCCTAGTAACAGACACATGAAAAAATGTTCAACATCACTTCACATCAGGGATATACAAATCAAAACCACAATGTGATGCCACATCACACCAGTCAGAATGGCTAAAACTAACAACTCAGGAAACAACAGGTGTCGGCGAGTGTAAAAAGAAAGGGGAACTCTCTTACACTGTTGGTGGGAATGCAAACTGGTGCAGCCACTCTGGAAAATAGTATGAAGGTTCCTCAAAAAGTTAAAAATAGAACTACTCTATGACCCAGCAATTACACTACTATATATTTATCCAAAGCATACAAAAATAGTGATTCGAAGGGGCACATGCACCCCCAATGTTATAGCAGCAATGTCCACAATAGCCAAAATGTAGAAAGAGCTCATATGTCCATCAACAGATGAATGGATAAAGAAGATGTAATAAACATGCAATGGAATAATACTCAGCCATCAAAAAGAATTATATCTTGCCATTTAGCAATATGGATGGAACTAGAGAATATAATGCCAAGTGAAATAAATCAGTGAAAGAAGACAAATACCATATAATTTCACCCATATGTGGAATTTAAGAAACAAAATGAATGAACATAGGGGAAGGGGAGAAATAAAGCAAGATGAAAACAGAGAAGGAGACAAACCATAAGAGACTCTTAACTATAGGGAACAAACTGAGGGTTGCTGGAGGTGAGGTGATTGGGTGGATGGAGTAGCTGGGTGATAGACATTAAGGAGGGCACTTGATGGAATGAGCACTGGGTGTTAGACTGATGAATCACTAAACTCTACCCTTGAAACTAATAATACACTATATGTGAACTTAATTGAATTTAAATAAAAAATTAAAAAATTAAAGACTGGGGGCCTAGGATTCAGTCTGCCTTGGGTTCAAACCTTACCTGTACTATTTGCTAGTTACAACTTTGCCCAAGAACTTAGCTTTTATGTGTTTGAGTTTCCTCCATAAAATGGAAATCCTGATAGTACCTACTACATAAGATTGTGGTGAAGAATAAATGAAATCCTTCCTTTAAACATCTTGAATATAACTCAAAATGTTGTCTTTCTATAAATTTCATTTATTCTTTGGTTCCAAGGTAAAGATAAGTTAACAAAATCTCTAGCAAATTCTGTGGTTAGCTCTGCCACTTCCATGCCCTCAAGCAGCCTGAGGCCAATAATTTGGCCTGACCAAATTATTTCACTTCCTCAAACCTCATTTCCATGTGTCTAAAAATAGCTAATGCTAGATTAGAACAAGCCTCAAAGTCTTCAGGTAAGGATCAAATGCAAAAAGATATTGAAATTTCTAAAACCCGTTAAAAATTGGTGGAGGTGATTAAAAGTTTTTTGAAGATAAAATTTAGGCTTCTTTCTGTTTCTTGAGCATGCCAGTCATATTCTCCCACCAGACCTTGACCCAGTTGTGCTGTGTGTCTGGAATTCTTTTCCACTAGCACTTCACGTGGCACGTATCAATCAACTCAAAGACCATTTTGGGGGACATATGGGTGGCACAGCAGTTGAACATCCTACTCTTGATTTCAACTCAAGTCATGATCTCAGGTTTGTGGGATCAAGCCTCGGGGTCAGGCTCTGCACTCAGCCCAGAGTTTGCTTGCCTCTCTCCCTCTGCTTCTCCACACACACACACACACACACACACCCAATGCAATCTCTCTCTCTCTCTCTCAAATAAATAAATATATATTTTTTAAAAGACAAGTTTCTTGTAAAGATCTCTTCTGAGCACTCTATTTTAGTTAACCACACACACACGTGCATGTTCATCTTGCAATATTTTATAAAATCCATTCATTATAATAGTTTATTTGTGGATTATTTGTTCCCCACCCTTAACCCTATGGAATACAAATTCCTTGAAGACAGGGATTTCTTAATTCCTGTCTCCCCAGGAGCGAGAGGAGTAGTTGGCTCATAGTAGATAAATATTTACTGAATATCCATGAATTTACTTAATGCATTCAAGAATGAATTCAGTTCCATTGTCTCTGATATAGTACAGGTTAAAAACTGTGGCTGAAAGCCTCTACTCCTTTTAGTCTCAAGGTTTTAAAGTGGCCAGGCTTTGTCACTGCCCCCCAAGGACAGTGATTTTCAAGCTGTGTTCCCCAGCACAGCTTCCCAGGCCAGACGGTGCACAATACTGATCTCTTCAGCCTCTGGGGTGGCTGGGCCTTTACTTCCAGCCTAGGGCAGCATTCCATAGACACTTCAGATTCCAGATAAACAGTATCTCTTTCTTGTGGGTCAGGTTGGGGAAAAGCTTGAGGAGCACTGCTCCACAGAGCCTGAGTGAGGTGCTCAGAAGCTAGTGGTAGGGTGTGAGGGAGAAACCCAGGGGCCTGGCTCCCAGATTCCCCAACCCACTTCCAACACAGTCTCCACTTCTTCACTGCTTTACATAGCAAGCTCCAGAAATGGTGATGTGCAAGAAAGAGCTCTATAGCAGCTCAAATCAAGATCTGAAGGATTCATGTAGGGGTAAGATTATATCCTTGGGGACATCCTTGCAAACACTCTAGAGAACAAAGATCTATGGCCAGGTACCAAGCACTTCATTGACTGCATCCCTTTGAACCACAAATTACCTTGCAGAAGGTAACCCATGAGTCCTTGACACCTTAGAGAGAAAGAGTTTATTAGCCCACCTTCCTGAGGGTGGCAGGATGGCTATGGACCTAAGGAAGTGACAGGAGCCAGAGCACTCTGACATGAGCAGAAATCTCTGAAAAGGGAGGAGGGATGTGACAGAGACCACTGGCCTGTCCCAGTGTCACCCTAGGCTCATGCTGGTCACTGAGAAACATTGCCCTATTTGCCCTCTTCTGTTCCTACACAGATCAGTCAGCCCAAAGCCACTCATGAGCTGGCAGCCGATGGTGCTTCCCACACAGTCCTCCATTGATGCTGTAAGTGAAACAGATTTTCAATGGCCTCTGTCTGTGGGATATTGCTACTCATTCAGAGGTAAATTTCCAGTGCAGGGCAGCATAATGATTCCCATTAATGCTGATATTATTCATGCAGCTAAGATCCACATGCCCCCAGCTAAGATATTCCCCTGTAGACGCTACAGCCGATGTCTGCTTAGAAATCCTTCATTACAGGTAGAGAATATGTTTGCTCTGTATAGGAGTCTGATGCACAGTAATGGCCTCCCTCATTGTGCCTTTGAATCCTGTGAAACACCAGGGGATTTTTATGTGTACATTTAATCACTAAGCACAGACTTCCATCTGCCAGCACCCTACTTCCAGGGCAGATCACAGGAAGTGGTGCTCTCGGATTCAGTGTTAGGAGAGTCTCACCCCTTGCAAATATATTTTCCACATAATTCAGTGCTTTTTATCCCCAGTACTATTGATATTTTTGAGTCAGATAATTCTTTATTGTGGGGGAATGTCCTGGGCATTGTAGAATGTTTAGCTGCTCCTCTGGTCTCTACCCACTCAATGCCAGTAGCACCCACCCCCAGCTGTGACAGCTCAAAGTTTCTGCAGACATTGTCAAATGTCTGAGGGGACACAACTGAGAACCAATATCACAAAACAAAACGAAAGGAGGGATATCCCCTCCTGTCCTAAAGCACCAGTTGTGAAACTGAGTATACACACCAAGAAGCCCACAAGGACAGCAAGAAAGCACGTATATAATGTATCAAATGAAGGAGCAGATAGGGTGGTTAAGGAGTGACAAGAGTCAAGGAACAAACTCAGGTTTTATTGAATCCAAATTAAATAATGTAAGAATCAATCCCTAATTCAAGCAGGCTGTAAAGACCATTTGAGACCAGTCCCCCATGGGACAAGAGAGGCCACTCGGATCCAGAAATGATAAGTTATTTGTGGGTAGTCTCACAGTCATAACAGCAGAGACTGGACTAGACGTCAGGTCCCCAAACTCCAAGAAGTTAACTAATTGTGGCTTTCCTTCCTTCATTTATTTATTCATCAAGCACATATTTTGCATTTAATTCAGTGTCAACTGCTGAGTTCAGGCCTGAAGACAAAAGAAAAAAGTCATATTTCCCAATATTGACAATGGAGACCACTTACCAGTTACCTTCTTACCTTGTATCCATGGATGAGGTATTTTAGATCTGTCATGTCATTCAATCTTTGAAGAAAAAAAATCTTTGAGGTGGGTACTATTTCCTCACTGGTGATATTGATGGATACAATTAGACATGGTAGTCCCATAACTCATGTGACAGTTACAAAGTCCAGCATTATAATTGGAAATATGTCAAGAGTTCTCTACAAATGATGTATTGACTAGAGCAGAGAAGAGTCCACAGTCTTCCCTGTTGGTAAAGGAGCATCACCCATCAGCCAGCTGCATGTAATGTGTGGGGAAAGAAGGGACATTTGTAGAAGCCCAGTGCTGGGCTCAAACCTTGGCTCTGTCCTTTTCTTTGCAGCCTTTGAGCTAATCATACAATGTCACTAAGCCTCAGTTTCCCTATATGTAAAGACCCATTAGGAGATCCAGCAGCCAGTTGGTAGGATTAAACAACAGCATGCCTTAAAATCATCAAATGCTTCACTGAACATTAAACCCCTCTTCTTTTCCTAATCTGTCTGAGCCTCAGTTTCCTTATCTATAAAATGGAGACAATAATGGTAGTACTTTGTACAGGTCTTGTGAGAGCTAAGAGGGCATATAAACTGTATATGGCTTGGAGGCTTTAGTTATTTTTACAAATGTAAATAACTATAGGATATTTTTAATGGATAAATCAAAGGGGAGAGCTCACAGATATACCATAGAGATGAAGTAGTATTTTTTTTCAGTGCCCACATCTCTCCCAGCCCATCCTACCCATTAACAGATGTGTGACCTGAGATCCTGAAAACTGAAATACTTTGCCCAAGATTGCTCAGTGAGCTGCTTGTGCCTTTTTCCAGCTTCCAAACCCAGTTCTTTCTCCCTCCTCCTGTTCACCTCCTATGGGTTATCCTGAACTAATCCTCCTGTGGATGGAAAAAGCGACCCCCATATCCTAGACTATCTATGTTAAGGAGTCATTACAAATTTTATTGTGTAGTGACTGATTTTGAAGAGCCAAGGTATGACGAATAACAAAGCAATATCCACGTAAAAATCAGCTGCCACAGTCCCTGTAATGTCTGCCCCTAAATGGAGAATCCTGTTAGACTCTCTATTCTGGGGTCTTATCACCTCCTTCAAGAGCCCTGCCTGACTGCCCTGTCAGAGGCAGCACATGCCCACACCAGTCTGTTTGCCTCCCCTCACCTGTTTGCCTCCACAGCACTTACCAATATCTGAAAACAGCATGCTCATTTATTTACTTGTTCACGACCTGTCTCCCACACCAGGATATAAAATCCATGGGGGCAGTGGCCTTATCTGCTTGATTTTCTACTTTAATTCCAATGGCCAGAATAGTATCTAATTGTTATTAGGCTCTTAATAAATATTTGTAGAATCAACACAGGAATGAGAAAATTTAAACTCAGATTCCTATGCCCTTCTTGCCAGCCTTTCTTGCACCCTTGTCCCATTGTCCCAAGCCCCTACCAGCCCCCTACAGACACCCAACAGAACCCCTGGGTTGTTAAAGTAGATTGGATCTTTTGAAGCATGTCCTGGGCCTGGTCTGATTAGGTCCCAAATCAAAATCTTAGGAGCTCTAGAACTTGCCAGAGCTCTAATGACCTGCAGCCCAGATGTCCAAAAGTCTACCATGATGCACTTGACTCCATGCATACCAAAACATTGAAATGTTTCTAAGACTTGAAATGTCACTGGAAGTCAATTCAATAATCATTTATCAAACAACTTCAAGGTGCTTGTCATCATATAAGCAAAACGGGAAATACCACCAATATGATACAGGATGTGTGGCAGAGCTTCCTGCCCAAACTATTTCCCTGCTTGCAAAAGTGGTGATGAAAAATTATGGCATTAGCTTTTGGTTCTCAAGAGTAAATTCTGGTTGAATACACACACTGGGGTTACCATCTTACCACTCCAATAAGGATCAGTGCACCAGATACTTTCTAAGATAACTATTGACAAACAATCATGTAACACAGCACAGGTTCTTGGAAAGTTGATGGAGCCCAGGAGTATCAGACATGAGAAAAGAAGGCACACAAAGGGATGGAAGAAGGATCTAAAAATAAACTCCACCTTCTTGTGGCAATTGGGTGAGTATCTAGGAATACTTTCCTTGAAACCAGATAAACTTAGGGTCTCATTCTACTCAGACATCCCCTAGGTTAGTGCTATAAACTCAGCATTTATATCCTCCCAAAAACTATGGAGGTGGGACCTATGGGAGGTGATTAGTTCATGAAGGTAGAACTTGGGTGAATGGGATTAGAGACCCCCAGAGAACTCCTTCACCATCCTTCCCTGGGAGAACACAGCAAGAATATAGCCATTTGTGAACCTAGAAATGGATCACCAAAAAATGAAACTACCAGCACCCTGATCTTAAATATCTCAACCTCCAGAATTGTGAGAAATAATTTTCTGTTTTTCATGAGCCACCGAGTCTATGGTACTCTCTGTTACAATAGTCCAAGTAGACTAAAACAAATGGCTAATTACTTACTGTTTCTGAGGCTCATTTTCTTCATCTGTGAAGCAAGAATAAGAATACATAGCTCAGATATTTCTTGTGATTAATAAAGAATTAATATGGACAAAGCGCTCAGCTTTAGGTCAGGGACAATAAGTGATATTTATTATTATCATCACTCTGAGCTTATGTAGGTGTAGACCTCAAGAGGGTGAGTGAACACCAGGGTAACCATTGGATATATCCCTTTGAAGGACAAGAAAAATGTCATAGAATGGACTCCCTAAATTGCTCTTTCACTGTGCCTGACGGTGTTAAAGCAGCTTCCCCAAAGTGCTTGTCCCCAAGGGCCCCTTACTTACCAGGAGAATCTGTTTCCTCCCCCGTGTGCTCTGTTCACCTTCCTACTCCCATCTGCAGCAATTAACAGGAAGCAGATTGCCAGAGACCCAGGAGAGTGCCTGAAGAACAGACACGTGCCATGCCAAGAACAGGAGAGCCTTCAGAGCCCGTAAAGGGAACGGGTCAAAAATGAAGATGTATTGGGGAACAGGAATTACAACACTGCTGATTAAGTGATGAAGTGAACAGAAATGAAAAAGTGGCATAAATTATTAAGGAAATGCTAGCTGCTCCAGGCAAAGGCAACCAATATAGGGAGCCTGGATATTGTTAAAGGTTTTAGAAAGAACCTGCAGCTGTAACCCGAGGCCTCACGGTGACACAGAGGAGAGGAATTTTACTCCCAGTATTTTCTATATTTGCTACCGGTTTCTATATTTTCAAAGATGTCTTTAATTCCCTAGTTAACTGGCTCTGTCCACTGAATAAATATAAGAAATGACCTCAGATGAACATAACACAAGTTTATACCTATAATCAAAATAGTTGAACTGAGGGGCGCCTGGGTGGCTCAGTGGGTTAAGCCTCTGCCATTGGCTCAGGTCATGATCTCAGGGTCCTGGGATCAAGCCCCGCATCAGGCTCTCTGCTCAGCAGGAAGCCTGCTTCCCCCTCTTTGCCTGTCTCTCTGCCTGCTTGCGATCTCTGTCAAATAAACAAATAAAATCTTTAAGAAAAAAAAATAGTTGAATTGAAATATTCAGATAGGCCATTTGGATTCCAGATAGTGTATTTTGAAAAACAATTCAGAGTGACAACTTCAGAATGCTTTCCTGATCAACTCTGCAGGGCCTTGGATAGAATCCTCCAGTTATTTCCGTAGTGTCAAACAATCTGATCAAGGAGAGGACAGGTGATAGAGTAGATTTTGGAAAACGGTAGCCAATGTGAAAATTTGCCTCATATAGAGGTACATCCTTTTGGAAGATTTGAGCATTTTTACCAATCAATAGATCTCTCTCTCTCTCTCTCTCTCTTTTTTTTTTTTAAAGATTTACTGATTTATTTGAGAGAGAGAGAGTAGGGGAAGGGGCCGAGAGGGAGGGGAAAAAATCTTAAGCAAACTCCATGCTGAGTGCGGAGCCCAATGTGGAGTTCAATTCTGCAACCCTGAGATCATGATCTGAGCAGAAATTAAGAGTCAGACGCTCAACTGACTGCACCACCCAGGAGCCCCAATTTCTCATTACTTTAAATCATTGTGATAATGCTGTCAATCCTGCCTGAGATTTCTGAATGGGAATCAATCTCTGTCTCGGTCTCTGTCTCTCTCTCTTTTTCTCTCTCTCCTTCTCTTTTTACCTAGGTGCACTGTCTCCAGTAGTTTCTTGGAGGACAGATTCTTTGCCTTTGAGGTGGGGCTAGCAAAGATTATATAAGATGCAAGTGCAGAAGAAAGCAGGGAACAGAGAAACTTCACAGTCTCTGAGAAAATGATTGCCTGGGGTCTCAATGACTTTGCCAGCACTCCCAACCCAGTTCCTAGAAACTTAGCTGTGCTTCCTATTCTGTTCAGGAACAAGAATCCTGCCAGTAAGCCCCCCTCTCATGAAACTAGTTTGAGGGAATATCTAAGATCTAACAAAGGTAACCAGCTGGTTTACATGAGGCTGAAAGTCTCTCCATCATGTTCCTGATAAGAGGCATTCAGACATTGCTTGATTACCTCTTACAACAGCAAACTCATTACCTCACAATACCACTCATGCCATTTCTGAATTACTCTTCTCAGCCACGTACACAGGTGGAAATAAGTGCTTCCACCAATTAATGGCATTAAGTCAAGACCGAGGATGCAGATACAGCCAAAGCAAGAAAGGCTGATCACCGTCCTGTTACACTTCCTTCCCCCAAACCCTCTTCCCTACAGTTTGGCAGCCCGTGCACTTACCACTGGATCAGGAGGAGTAGAGCCCATTTTGTCACCTTGATCTCTGCTTATAATTTGGACCTCCAGAAGGATAGTATCAAAAGAAAGACAAGAAATTACTCAGGAAATACTACAAAGCGCTGTATCTGACTCTATTGGATTATAGCCGGGGAATCATACAAAAAAAGCCTTTGTAACTTTTTTTGTCTATAGTTCCTTGTGCAAAATTGTGTTTTTCATCCTTAAAAAACAAGGTTGCAGAAGTAATAAATTTTCATTGAAGAAAATCCAAAGGATGGTAAAGCACAAAGAAGAAAGCAGAAAGTCATTTAGAATCCTACCACACACAGAAAAATACTATCAATTCAGTGTATATCTTTTCAGGGGATTTTGCCTATTTATTGCATTACTTAATTGAGGTCATATTTTTCATAGTGTTTTATAATTTTTTATTTTAACATAACAATGTACTGTGAACACTTTTATAAGTTATTAATTTTTTTCTTCAACATAATCTATAGCATTTGTGCAAATAAAGTACCATTATCTGTTTATATTCCTGTTTAGAGTATACACATATGCTATTTATGTATTTATATATCTGTTCATAGTGCTACTGATGGGCACTTGGGCTATTGGCAACTTTACATAATATTCATATGATGGAGGAAGAATCAGAAGCTTTGAAACCAGAGAGGAAGAGCTCAGAATCTGGACTTACTGGGGAAAGGAGAACTTCCTGGAGAAAGCAACACTTGAATATTACTTTTCAGATTACAAGGTGTGATAGCATACATTAAACTATTTAGTCTGTACAGTTGACCAAGATGGTCTTACAGTTCCCTTCAGTTGACTAAACTTTAGACAGATTTCTTCCTGAATCTAGGTTCTGACCTCCCTTTTCTAAAAGCCTTTGCTTTAGAAAACTTGTAATTGTAAATTCTGTCTTTGCTCCTTTGAGATGTAAATCTTTTTAAAAGCTTCTTGCCAGTTTTAAAGCCCAAGAATTTCTCAAGAACCAGGAAGCCACCTATTGGAAGCATAGTCACAGAGGAAGGAAATCTCTCCATTTCTATGGAAGGGTAGGAGCTTAACTTGGACAGCCTAACTTCCTGTCATGAAGATATGAGAAAGTTTACTTTTCCTTTAGGTGAATGCAGTTAGCACACAGATGGTCTGCCATCCCCCCATCCCAAATCTTAGCTCTCCTGGACTTTGATTCAGCAGAAATGAGCTCTCACTGAGTTCTGGACTCTCTTTCCTACTACAATAGTCTGGAACAAAGTCTTCCTTGCCTGTTGAACTTGACCCGTGCAAGTTTTACCTTTCACACAATAAAAGTCGTGAAAGGTTTCATATCCAATTGTACAGGAAAACAGAACTGAGCCGGAAGTCCCAAGCTAGGAAGTCCATGAGCACGTGCTGTAGGTGTTGGGAAAGTATCTGAATCTTCTGAATTTCTACATCCTGCACTGGGAAAAAGAAGCTGAGAGTAGTTAGAGTGATTAAATTATACAAATGAGAAACTCATTGATAACTGGCTGGCTCCTCCTTGGCTAATTCATCCATGAAATGAGACCAGTAATAGTACCCACTTACAGGGTTGTTGTGAGGATTAAATGAGTTAGTACCCGAAAGGTGAAAAATTAGAACTGGCACATAGTGCTGTTTGGATTCATGTTGTTATTATCGCTATGGAACAGCACCAATTTTAGAGTCAGAAGAGGCTGAGATGCAAAGCCAGCTTCATCACTTCCTGGAAGAGTGAATTAGGCAACTAACTCATGTCAAATATTGTCCAAATGTGTAAATTAAACAGCATATGCAGAACAAGTGGTTCACATTGGCCCTGTGGAAGGCAGAATTCTGAAATGGCAGGGTTTCTGAATCCAGTTACTCAATCAAACACTAACTCAAGTATTGCTATAAAGGGATTTTGCTGATGTAATTAAAGTCCCAAATCAGTTGACCTTAAAACTCTGAGATATCTGCATGGGCTTCATCTAATCACACAAGCCCTTTAAAAATTAGAAGATTTCCTCTATTGGTCAAGGAGATAAAGTCAGAAAGAGCCCAAATGTGAAAAGGTTTCAGTGTGCAGTTGATATCCTTTCAGATGGAGGGGTCACACGGAAGGAACTAAGAACTGCCTCCAGTTGCTGAAGTTGACCCTCACCTGACAACCAGAGAGAAAGCATTCCTATATCCCGAAGAGCCTACAATATAAGGAATCGATTCTTCCTGCAACCAAAATGAACTTAGAAGTGGATTCTTCTCCACCTCCTACAAATCAGAGCACATCTTGGTCAGCATCTTAATTTCATCCTTGTAAGACTCTAAGCAAAGAACCCGGCCAAGCCAGCCCCAACTTCTGACCTATAGAACTGTGAGATAATACAGGAGTGTTGGCTTAAGCCACTACATTTGTGGAAATTTATTATGTATGCATCAGTGGAAAACTAACTCAAGCCCTTGGTAGTGTTTCTGGTAAAAAAAAAAATAAAAAAAAAAAAAAGTTTCTTTTTTTTAATCCCAAACATTTTTACCACTGTCAAACCCACAACAAATGTGAAATGGGGGAGGGGGAACAACCATGCAACCCGCTCCTTCCTAGGTGCCCACATACCCCGATCCAAGGTCAAGGTACTACTTATCCTCCAAAGGACATCCTGGACACACAGACAGGTGCCCCGGTTAAAAGACTAGGGCAGCCTCAAGAGTCCCTTTAAAAATATACTTGCTTTTCAAGCCTCAGCACCAGTGCACTAAAGAGATCAGACTGTTTTCAGAATTGGGAATCACAGGCAAGTCCATTTGTACCTTTTTATTGACATTTCTGACCTTGCTAGAAAAGCATGTTATGTTTTGCTATAAAAATTATCAGAGAGTGCAGCTTGCCGAGTGATATTTTATATTACAGGACAGAACACTCAAAGCCACTCTCCTCAAAGAAGTGCTCCTGCCACTGAAGAGCTCTTGGATCTTGGTGAGCCTTTTTCTTCCCCTGCACCGTGTCCACACTGTTAACTAGGCTGTGATGTGAACAAGTAATTCAGTAGATGGAACCACAGTGTGACATTTCCTTGATAGAATCACTTCAACAAGTTTAGATGCTGTTTTAAGTAAAATACTAAAAGGAAACTTAAAACACAAGGCCTTTAAAGAAAAAAAAGTCATTTCTTAAAATTTCTTGGTGTATATTGAGGATACCTGTGAACATTGGGTTTGGTCAGATGTTGATTCTTCTTAAGACAAAAATGAAATAAAAAACCAAATAAGGTCAAATAAATAAATAAGCCATCTGGGCTCCATATCATTTTTTCCAGGTTTCTTGTCTTGAGATAGAAAACTTTTTATGTTTAAAATAACAGTGATAGGGACGCCTGGGTGGCTCAGTTGGTTGGACGACTGCCTTCGGCTCAGGTCATGATCCCGGAGTCCCGGGATCGAGTCCCGCATCAGGCTCCCAGCTCCACGGGGAGTCTGCTTCTCCCTCTGACCTTCTCCTCGCTCATGCTCTCTCACTGCCTCTCTCTCAAATAAATAAATAAAATATTTAAAAGAAAAATAAAAAAAAATAACAGTGATACATATCTGTAATCCTTATCCACTCTAAAACAGCAGAATGTCCATGTTGACCAGTATTCACTCATAATTCAATTAAGTATTGACTCATATATACTAGGGACCATGATAGGTGCTGGGGAAATGAGTGTGAAAGAGACATAATCTATAAACTTAAATAGGAATGGCAGATATTGACCTTTATAAGGAACTCAACTACCCATTCCTCCCTCCCTATAGAAAGATCAAAATAAAAGCTGCATTGCATATTAAGATATAGTTGGACAACAAGGGGTCAACATCTACTTCCCTACCTACTAGCCATGTCACCTTGGATAAGTCATATAAGTTCTCCAAACCCCACTTCCATCATGTATAAAATGGAGGTAATAATAATAACGAAATAATAGTATTGTAAAGATTGAAGGAGGTGGTCCATGTAAAGTCACTTAGCTCAGCGCCTCATCATTAGCAAACAAGTAGTGAGGATGATCGTGATAATGATGATGATGATGATGATGATGATGACAAAAGGCCTTACTCGGCAGTTACAGGGGCAATGGTAGATTTTTCCATGTGAAATAGTTAAAGCTCTGGTTCCCATGAGGTGTGACTTCTCTAATTTGTCCCTTTGTGGGTTTTTTGGTTTTTGTTTTTTCTTTAATTTTTTATTTGAATAGAGCTAACACACTATATTACATTAGTTTCATGTCTATGACATAGTGATTCAACTTCTTTATACGTTATGCTATGCTCATCACCTGTCATCATAAGACACCATTGTCCCCTTGGATGGCTCAATAGCATCAGCACAGGGAAGGAGGCCGTGAACTTTCTGTTGGGAGGCCATCCCCAAGCCAGAGAGGTGCAGTGTGAAAAGATCTGTGAGAAGACGCATTTACCTCTGACAGGAAAGCTTCCCAGAAGACGGCAGTTTTCTGGGTGGACAAGAAGACAATGACAACTGTAATGGCTACTGTTGACAAATGTAATGAGACATGTAGAGGTAGTTGGAAAAGCTGGATCATGTATGAGAGAAAGGAAATGGTTTAAAAAAATTAGACTGGTAAAGTAAGTAGGGATCATTTTGTGAAGACCTTCCTGTCTCACAACAGGGAATATGATGCTGAAGCATACTGTGTAGGAATATGGTATGCTCAAATGCCTATTTTTGTAAAAGATCACCCCAGTAGCTATGAGACGGGATTTATAGAAAGGCAAAATGAGAGGTTGAGATCTTAGGAAGCTGTTATGCTGGATAGAGAAGGGAATGATTGAGAAAACATAGTCATCATGATGTGGACTGGGGTAGATACTAAGCACAGAACCACAAAGGAATATTACAGGGCATCATGACCCTTTGGTTATGGTGGACCATGACCTCTCTAACACCAAAAGTTCCATAGCATCTTGCTGATGTTATGGTAGAAGTAGAAGCCCCTCTACTATTTGGGCCATCTTGTCCTTTTCACTGTAAAAGCATGAGGTTTCCAGCCCTACCCCCCCGTAACTTCATCCTCATGCTTGTGTTCTCTGGCCCATTGAAGTTCTCATCTAACTGCATATTTTGTGCAAATCACTGAGACCTAAAGAATGTTTTTTTCAAAGAGACAATCGGCTTTTAAAACTGATTGAAACTGATTTTACACTAATCACACTTCCATTTCTTCATGGACTGCTACTCCTTTGGAAAGAGAAAGACCAAGTTTGAAATGATTAGAAAGTGGGGAAGGGTTCTATCCCTGTAACAGATGGCACCTAGGATACGACTCTATTACCTTTCTTCTGTGCAAGGAAGGAATTTCAAGGGCTTCAAGGTTCCCTTTTAGGCCAAAAATGTATCCACTAATCCACCTGCAGCATTTTCTTTTGTTGATTTTCTCCCTGATCTCATTATTCTTCGAGTCAATCTAAACTGACCTCAAATTAGGAATTTACACCTTTGCAACCAACTATATTTAGAGAAATTTTCCATTTGAAACTTGTCTTACTGATTAATTTGCATCTTTCAAAGATATAACCAGTGTGATATTTGCATTTAGGAATAAGTCAATGTCATTACTCCAACCAAAATTACATATATCTAGAAGAAAAATCTACAATTGACAAAAGTCATAGTGATTCCTCCCAGGTTGGTTTTTACTGTTTTGTTTTGTGTTTCACTTCTGATAGTGTAGGATTTCTTTTGATGATGATGATGATGTTTTTGTAATCCAAAGTAGGTAATAACCTCATAATGGCTATGAACACTAAAATATGTGTTTCTATTAAGTCAAAAATAAGCTGAAATTGATTAAAAATGATTTTTTTTGTTTTCACTTATAAGGCTGTGCAAAAGACTGAAAATAATACAAGAAACATGATGGTAATATACACTTCGTGATTACAAACATTTTATCACGTTCCAGCAGATGGCCCACCACTTTCAACACTAGTGAGGGTTTATCTGCTATGATTGAACTTTGTCCAAATCTAGAGTTGCACAAAACAAGTTCTGGCTTCTGTTCTAATACATACTTTGGATAAATCACCCATTTTCTATATATCTCCATCTCTTCACTGTGTTTGGTATGCCTTGATCCCCTTGACCTTGATGCCTTAATTCGGTTCCTTGATCCCCATGACCACATAATGTAGTGGTAGAGCAAAATAACCATCCACAAAATATGTGAATTGTCTCTTCAAGTTTATTTCAAAATAAAAGACGAATTAAGAGAAATAATTTTTTTAAAGATTTTATTTATTTATTTGACAGACAGAGATCACAAGCAGACAGAGAGGCAGGCAGAGAAAGAGGAGAAAGCAGGCTCCCTGCCGAGCAGAGAGCCCGATGTGGGGCTCGATCCCAGGACCCTGGAATCATGACCTGAGCCGAAGGCAAAGGCTTTAACCCACTGAGCCACCCTGGTGCCCCAAGAGAAATAATTTTTAAATAAATGCATTGCATCCTTTAAAATCCCAACTACGATGTGTATTTCTCAAGGCCAGTACCCACAAGATATTTGTCTTGTTTCTCTGATTCCCTTTTAAAATATTCTTATAAATACAATAGACACTCAATTTTTTTTATTAAACAACTGATGAGTGAACTATTACAGAATATTGTCATTTATGTCCCAGACTCAGTTAGATCCATAGAACATACAACAATAAATCAGGACAGGCTCCAGTCACAGCTGTAGCACATAAATAACGCTCCAATAATATAAGCTTCTTGTCTAATTTGGTCATGTAACAAGACACAAAACTTTTAGCAATTCCTATTCAGTTTTCTTTACACTTGGGTATGTTTTTTTTTTTCTTTTCTGCACTGAACTAGATCTTACAAAGTACTGTCCTGTGAAAATATGCTATTTTATCCAAAGAATGTGGTGATTTATCCAGAGAATATGATGGATGACAGTAGCTCTTTGATCAAATACTGGAAAATACAGAAATTTGGGGAGAGATCTTTTTGGTTTCTCCACCACCAGAATCCTTAAGATGATTCTGGGCAATTGGCAACCAAGGCTGCTTTCTTTTCTTGCCCTTAGCTTTATTTTCCCTCAAGGAACGATTCCTCCCACTGATCCTAACACTCCTAAGGCATCTAATATTGGCCAGAAACTATCATGGATATGAAAGTGAATAATAAAGACAGTCCCCGACCTCAGGTAACTCTTAGGTAAAGAAAATCTTTAACTACTTTAAACATGGCATTTTTAGTGATTCCAATTGCCCAAGATAGTACCAACCTCACAAGGATGATGTGAGAGGAAGCTCAGATAAGATCATGCATGAAAAATGTTTAAGTCCAAAGCTCAGTGCAGAGTAAGCACTCTACCTGTCCCAGCAGAAGATGGTGGGAATTGGGGCCCCAGAGCAGACATTTGGAAGCCGGAGAAGTGACAAGTTTCCCCAAGTGATGGGCGGAAATGTTACTATGGCAGGTGATTGGGAATAAATAGAGTCTGGAGAGGAGAGGTCCTGGGGATTTTCTTTTCCATGTGGAGGTTTTGGGCAGATAAAACAAAAACGAAAATAGTTTCCTTTTCCTGAAGCCAGGTCTTGATAAATTTCTACTTCAAATATCAATTTCTCTTTTCCTGTGCTCTTTTTCATTTTCTTAGCATTAGCCCATCTCTCTACGGTAGCTGTGCAGCCCCTTCACTGAGTGAGCTCCGTGGTCACTGTGCACTAACACCATGGGTGGGGCAGGGGGCTGAAGAAAGGCCCCCTGAAGAGACAGCAAAAGGTGAGCTGTTCTCTCCCTCCTGGGGGGAGGGGTGTGAAAAGGGGTAGCCATGGGACAACAGACTGGCAAACTGCTCAACATATAGGCATGGAGAATGGAAACTTCTCTGCCGAATTTCTAGAAACTGGGACAATCTAAAAGCCTGCAAACCATCTGGGCTCTGCTCTATTTCTAGAGCCCTCCATTAGATCACCACCAAGTACTAGAGATTTTTGTCTTCTAAATACTTCTCAACATTGCCTCTCCTCTCTACTCTGATTCAGGTTGGACTTCTACACTGGCTTCCTTACTTATCCTGAGGTTTTCGGTGTTTGCCATCAAGTGTTCAGTTGCTTAATGTGCTGCCATGCTCCTTAAGATGATTTACAAAACCCTTCCCAGTCTGCCTTCCCAGGATGCTTGACCCTCTCTCTGCCTCATTTTCCCCAACTCTGTCTCACACTGTATCCTCCAGTGACTCTGCATTGCTTCCAGTTCCCCTAGAACATCTCATGCTGTTTCTCTTCTCCTTGCTTTTTGTTCATGCTGCCCTTTCATCTAAAATGCTGTCCTCAAACTCCTACTCATCCTTGAGAAGAAATCATGACAGTACCTCTAGCAAGGATGACTAACTCATCTAGAGTTGCCTGATAATTTCTAGGGTTCACACTGAAAGTCCCACATCCCAGAAAATTCCCCCTAAGACTTCTCCTCCTTGCTCGCCAAGTCAAATACCCCTCCTCTGTTATCCCATAGTACAGGTAATCTGTCCTTACCACACTGTAACGTATAGCATGTAGCAAGATATATACTTGTAGATCTTGACACACACTTTGGTGCTGAGCTCCTTAAGAGCAGGGCCTACATTAATTTATTTTAGTTTCTGCATCCCCACACAGCAGGTAGGTGAAACACAATAGGCACTTAATAGAACAGAAGAGAAGAAAGGAGGGAGAAAAGAAAGAACAAAAGATGGAAGGTATGTTATAGTAAAACATGTTGTTGAACTCCAACAGACTAAGATGTCATGGGATTTTCACTCACCATAGGCACTGAAGATGTTAGATCTGTTGATTTCGCTTTTCCTCACAAGTGAGCCTCTTTCTATAATAATACCTGGAAATAAAGAGCAATGTGCTATTCGATAGGATATCTTTTCCAGGCATATACTGATGGGGAATTAAGAATAAACTCTAAAAACCTGCTGTCACCAATAAATACCATATTTCATTAGCATACTAGAAACATATTTCTAACTTATTCCCCATTGGCAGGTAGCTCTCCACCATGTGGTCAC
Organism: Mellivora capensis; assembly: GCA_004024625.1. Lineage (NCBI taxonomy): Eukaryota > Metazoa > Chordata > Mammalia > Carnivora > Mustelidae > Mellivora > Mellivora capensis. The sequence continues at coordinate 60,599 of PISX010008762.1, read as the reverse complement.
TCAGGGCCCCAGGTTCCTTCAGTCTTGTATCTCTGCCATCCCCCTGAAGTCAGAAGTCCCCTAAATCCAGACATCAAGCAGGAAAAGAGTATAGAGAATAGATTATGGGTGGTTTTATAACTCAATTCTGGAGGGCTTCTGCACATAACTTCCCATTAGCTAGAACTCGGTCACATGGCCACACCCAGCTGCAGGAGAAGCTGGGAAATGCAGCTTACCTGTGTGACCAAGAAGAAGCAAAAATAGGTTTGATGAGTGGCCAGTCATCTTCTGCCTCTCCACTGAAACAAGATTTGCCCCATTCATTGGGCAAACCTGGGTAAGTTAGTTTGTTTCTCAGACCCAACTTCCTTCCCAGTAAAATGGGGATAATAATATTGCTTAACTCACAGGGAGGATGTGAGTGAGACTCAGATGAGATAATGCACATAAAATGATAAGCTCAAAGCCCAAGTTATTCTAAGTGCACAGTAAATATGCATTAGTTATTATTAGTTTTATTATTACTAATATTGTTACTATTCTTATGGCATTACCACTACTCATCTTTATGTGAAGTACATTCATTAAAAATCTTTTTTTTCTAGATCCCTTGGGTCTCTGAAAAGCCATAGTCACCTTCACATAGTCTCACACCCTTCATCAATCCCACCCTCAGGTCCTCTAGTTGCTTTATAAATCCTAAGCCACTAGGAGGAGAGAAACAGAGTTCAGTTCTTTGACCACAGGTGTACTAAATGTCAAGTGTTATGAAATGCACTGTTATCCACCATCAAACAATGACAAACTATAATGAAATACAATTTCACTTGTACTCACCATGCATTTTATGAGAATACCATAAAGTTTACCATCGGCCTCAAAAACCAATAGTAAAACCCTATGATTCCTTGTGCTCTATTTTCCTGGGTGCCTTCAACAAAAAAAACTGTTGATTTTGAGTTGTCTGAAGTTCACTCTATAAAAAATTACCCTCAGTCCATGGCTTTCTTTTTACTGGGCTCAAATAATGGGAGAAAATGGGAGGATACCACAGAAATACACATCCACAGGAGTTATCTAGAGTCTAGCGATGAGTGATGGCCTCCATTTTAACCGAGCTTAAACTTGAAACTAGAAGACAAAACTCTAACAGTGCAGATCTGTTTGTAAGAGAAATCCCCATTCTTCCTAATACCAAACTGGGTCACAGCAGCAGGCAATAGAGACATACTACTTCAGTTGTACAGAAGGCTTCTATCTTCATAGGTAGCTAAATAATTCATTACCATATTTATCCTCACAATCCCTGTGATGGAGATTATAAGCCCCATCTTACAGATAATTTTTTTCTTTTAAAAGAGCTTTGAATTTAAAGAGGTTGGCCAAGATGATAGGATGTAGGATACTAGTGACTAGAATCTAATTCTTATATTCTGATTCCTGGAACATTGCTCATTCTTTTTTTTTTTTTTTTTAGATTTTTACTTATTTATTTGATAGACAGAGATTACAAGTAGGCAGAGAGGCAGGCAGGGAGAGAGAGGAGGAAGCAGGCTCCCCACTGAGCAGAGAGCCCAATGCAGGGCTTGATCCCAGGACCCTGAGATCATGACCTGAGCCAAAGGCAGAGGCTTTAACCCACTGAGCCACCCAGGCGCCCCCATTGCTCATTCTTAATTGCTGACTTCTCATGGCACACCATCAAAAACCAGGATGCACCAAGTAGAAAGATGTATACTGAATGAGTCAAAATTAGAAAGGTATGAGATGGAGGGGAGAGACAAAGAACAAGGAATGTGAAAAAAATATCTCTACCACAGTTTAGTCCAAAGTCAATGACCACAAGTGAAGCTGGGAGGAAGAAAATCCTTAAGGAGCCGGGAGGAAAAAAAAATCCTTAAAGACCAGGAGGATTTAATTCTGGAAGAGATGTTGGAATATGATGTAAATTCCAGAGTGGCTTTATTTGAACCAAGGCCACAGAACACCACAACCAAACTTATTCTTGTGGCCAAAAGGAACATGGGCAGCTGTGGAGTCTTCTTACCCTAAATCTTCAAAGGAGAAAGACACCCTTGTTCTTCTGAGTTCCTGGCCTTTGACCTACACATGACAAAATGGCTATGGTAGACGCAGGTAAAAGGCCCAAGTACTTAAATCCCCTCCCTCCAGCAAGCAGTCTGAGGTGACCATGCCCTTCAGACAAGGTAGCATGTATGAAAGGAAGCTTCTTAACAGTAGGCTCACTTTATTTCCTTGATTATTTCCCCAGAATGCCTGCAGAAAAGAAAGATAATCAACATCTGAACAGCTGTAGACAATCCACGAGGAGCTACTTAGTTCTTCCTTAGTGATGGCAATTTATTTTCAGATTTTAATTTAAAACACAGAACTGACCCCAAACCCAGCATTATAGTCCTTTGCTAATCCTCTCCAGCTTCTGTATTTTTCCTTCATGACTATGTGCTAGTGTTCTGTTTTGTTGTGTCATGTTTTGTTTTTTCCCTTCTCTGACTGCTCTGCTCAAGCTTGGTGTAGGGTATGCGGGGCATGGGGGGAGGGGCAAGCATGGTAACATTTACACTGCACCTGTTTCACCTAAAGCCCCATCAATTCCAAGCAGAGATCCCCCTACAGAAGCAGCAAAACAACCTCCGGGAGGCTCAGATGCCGCCCAGTTTCTGGGAATCCTTTGTAAGCATGGCTGCCTTGCACACTCCTATAACTGTTAAACTCATTTGTAGTCTCCACATGCCCACTCCCATCTTGTATGTTCCCCCAAATTGTCCCCTGAAAATATAAGTTCCTCCCGAGTATGTATTACCCAAAGAATAAACATAGTCATCTGTACAGACGAGTTTGTGCACGAAGACAATAATAAGAAATGACTAGAAAAAACAAGTGGCAAGTCAGAAGCTAGTAGCAGCTGATAGCTGCTGTAAAACCTGTCTCAGGCAATTTGGTAAGGGTGATTTCAGCCCACACGTGGGGTACACCGAGCTGGTTAATAGTCAGCCCCAATCTGCATCAGATCTTTCTGGCAATGGCCTCCTCCCCAAGTCACTCAAATGCAAAGGCAAGTTAGTACACCTTTGCCATTAGATGTTTACCGCAATGCAGTCTTGGCTCTTGAACTTCATCATTTGGAGCCTGATGATAGAAACAAAGGATAAAAGGCTGTTTTCACATTTTATTTAGCCTGTTGTTGGAATTGTACAAGACTTTTCTTCACCACAGTCCTCAGTGGCTTGGCAAATATGACAAGTATGATTAGGCTGGAACTTCATTATACAGTCATTGAGGTAGCTCAGTATTTCATATAAGCAGAGCCCTTATAACCTTTACTTGATTACCAGGTCCTTGAAGAGGGCTCAGGGCTGTTCCAGTATATACTCCCCCACCCCGCAATGCCCTGCATTCTGGTCTGCAGGGCACAGTGGATGCTTTTTCAATTGAATTGAATGCAAAGGAGTTTATATTGAAATAGCAAAGGGAATCCCTTTCCTCTCAGAAATGTCTCCTTGCAGGTAATTTTCATTTTCATTTGGCCTTTATACACTCTTTTTCAGATTTCCTGACATGAACATTCATTACTTTCATAATCATTTATTCTAAAATCAGTTGTTTAAAAGTGAAGTCTCCTCAGAAGACCCTGGGGTTCTGCCCTTAAGAGGGCAAATTTTTATTCTGAAAAATGCATAAAATGCAGGCTTCCCCAGATCACTACAATCTTAGGTTTATGAAATGATTGTCTGCACAGAGAAAAGAAGAAGCTGTTTGGGACCAAGTCTTATGTATATTTACAGCTGCCAAGACACATAATATATAGATGCCATATACATACGTAATCACCTCATATACATATATGCACCCACACATGCCTTGACTAGAGCTTCAGGGTTTTAGCTTGGGAACTTAGGTAACATTTATTCCCTTGATGAAAAGATGGTCTAAGCCTTAGATTCTAAAGATGTATGTAACCTTTCTATGACCACAGATCTGTTTTGATAAGACTCCTATCAGCATAATTGATGGACCTCCCCCAGTTTTCCCCAACCTCCCAAAATTTAGTTTCTTAGCTAACTGGAGGGGATGGATCCTGAATTCTTTTTGCTCCATGAGGATCCAGCATTTAGTCCTTCACAGATGCTCCTCTCTGCCTGAGACCTTTCCTTGTCATTGTGGCTGTTCCCCCAAGAGCTGTCACCTCTTGTAATCAATGCCTCCCCCACCACATACGTGCACACACACACACACACACACACACACACACACACACACACAGCTGCAATTGTGGCCACCTCCTGAAGGATTGGAGCCCATTGGAACAGACATTTGCCTAAACACTACACTGCACAGGAATGAGTCTCCCAGACTTCTGGATACTCTGTGGTCTATGGGTATATGCACACCTCAAATTTTATGAAGAAAGAGTGTTTGTCCCTTTTCTTCTAGGAAGAAGCCCCCATGGGATGCCTGCTGCCTACCCTCATTCTAAAGTTTCTAAGACTTTTTCTATTTCTCTTTTGGTTGGAAAAAAAACACACAAAATGAAAAATTCACCTGTCTTGGTCATCTTTTCCCTTACTGAATAACTAACTTTGCTCTTGCCCTTTAGTATTAGTCAAGAGCTACTCTGGGAGCCTAGAAGGTACCTGGTTCTAACCAGCTCTTTTGGAAAAACAGAGCATGGAGGCTGGTGGAGGGCTTTGGAGTCACTGACTTAAGTAAACAACAAAGACGAAGAAATAGCACAGGTTGAGGGGACTTCACTGCAGGGTTTCACTGCACCCAATCCCCTCTCCCTCTCAGATTGGCTTCTCTCTGGATATCAGCTGTGTTTTTTCCTAACTCCAATGAGAATCCTTGATAACTTCAATCCTGGAAGCTCTTGCTCAGACCCTTGGCACCTCATAATATAAGAGTAATGCTTCAGTATGAAAATCCAGGTGAGGACTTTGACAGCCCCCTGGGATTGTTGTGAGGTTAGGGATCCAGGGCAAGGCTGTATTCATGATCTCATTTGAACCCTGTTTCAAATGAGGGTTTCAAAAATCTGTTTGCAAATATATTACCTTGTTCCAAAGAGGAGGAAACTAACTTAAGTGACTTTGCTGCTATCTTGGAATTCAAGAGTAGGAACAGAGGAGCTCCCATAGCTGAAAGCAGAAATACAAGTAGAAGGTAATAATAAATACACTATAATAGTTAAAAGCAATTATTGTTTTCCAAAGATTGTGCTAAGTACTTTTGTATGCATTATTTCTTTTTCCTTCCATCAAGTGAATGGTATAAGTTCTATTATCATCATTCTACAGTGGAGAAAATCAAAAGTTATAGAGGTTCAATAATTTGCCCAAGGGTACAACAGTAAGGGAAGAAGACTCAGGCAAAGATGTGCTCTCAGCCACTCATCTCCAATATGGTCCCTGTATCCAAGAATCTATTCTCTATTGTAAAGTGTATTTCACAAGACAATAAGAACAAATAATACATAATTAAATGACAAATTGGGTGGGATACAACATAAGTTCCATAGGAATTCGAAGCAGGAAGAAATGAAATCAATGGGACTATCAAGTCAGAAAAGACTTGATAGAAGAAGAAATTTCTGGGTTCCAAAGGATATAGAGGAGTTAGTATCTAGGTGACAGTATTTAAAGAAAGAGGACAGCATAAGCAAAGGATTGTGGTCAAGAATAACTTTGGCATCTTTGAGACTGGAGAGAAGGAAATGAATTAGAATAGAAAGGCAAGTCTCTAAACTGAAGTTTTCAGTTTTTCAGTCTCTGAAGCTTTCTTGTCTTTCCTTACTTCATCTTATGATCAGAGTCCTTCAGAATCTGATAAAAGCCATGAGTTCTCTTCCCTTATTAAAATGTATATACACTATAAAAATTGTACTGTGCACAAACACTAAAATAGACCCTACTATTTAGAAGTTCCTTCCCCAAACAAGTACATCCATGAACCTCTGCTGTAGAACTCCTGGGTCGGATTCTTTCTAGATTAGATCAAAGCCAGGTACCAAGTAGTTTAGGAACTACATAGGACAGGCAGACCTGGACTTTATATCCTGGTAGTTCTAGCCCCAGTCTGGGCCCTCAACATCCATGTCCTGAAGTACTCTATTCCCTCATTTGAGAGCTATTCACAGAACATGGAGATTACACAAGGAAGTCTCTGTGCTAGGTGCTAAAGAAACAATCTGGTAGTCCCATATCCTCCAAAGAACTATTGACTAACTCCCTTGTCTTGGTTCTCATCGTTATGTTCCTCTTCATCACTGAACCTTCCCATTCTCCATGAGTTGTCAGATGCCTTAGCATTTGGCAGGGTTCTGGATAGACGCTATTACTCTACAATTTCTCTCCTCAACCTACGTATTTGATGCACCTGACATTCACTGGCCAAACAAATCTTAGATAATTTCACTTGTACTTCTAGGGTTTCTAAAATACACTCTCTCCTTGTATGTCGATGCTGTCTACATATCTGGAAAGCCTTGTGGCTCATTGGAAGCATGGCACCTTTAAAGCAAGAAAATTCAATGCTTGGCTCGACCATTGCCTGGCTAGAAGGCCTTGGATAAAATGAAACTCCTTGACCTCAGTTTTTGGATCTAATAAGTGGGAATAATAATTATGCCTACATTTCATAATTCTTGTATAGAAAAGAAATAATTTATATCTGGTACTTGGCGCTCAGTAACTGCTCAGAAATTTGTATTTTTTTCATCTTTATCAGCAGGTTGATTGCTTTACATTTTGAACTCTTGTAGAGCAAAACAAACAAACAAAAAAATATAAGAATTTTATGTGTCATTTAATCCTGTGGGAAATTTTTGTTGGGACATTTAACCAGTACCTTCTTCACATATCTCAAAGTTTGGCATTTTTCCTGGTTTCAATTATTAGGTGGGGTTGCCTAAATTCGGATTTCTACTTCTAATGAGATACATGAATGACCTAATTATTTGGCTAACCATGCAATGAGAGACTTTTTACTTTAAAACATCAGTTGTAAGTCCCTATGTTGATCAGGCTATGTTTCAGTGCCAGGAGACCTTGTTAGATCATTTCTTGCAATCAATTAGTCATTGTATAGGCAAGGCTATAAATTCTTCAGCTGACCTCTCCCTCTAGGTTTTGATAATTTTCTTCTTTCCTTTTATTGTGGATAAAACACCCAAGAAATACCCTAAGCAGTTGCCATCTCATTTCCAATGTTTAAAAATGATATCTTTTTCTGGCCCAGCTTCCACTGCCACAGAAAGCAGGAGGTCCACTGCAACCCCTTCCTGCCTAATGGTGGAAGGCAACACACTCTGGGATCCCTGAGGATTTCAAACAAAAGCACACAGTGCCTTGGAAAGTTACTGCAGATGCAAAATACCACCATTAAAGGAACTATTTTAAACTAAATTGATTCTTTGTTCTTTAGCCAATTGGCTAATCCTCCTCTTGAGACATGCTTCCATTTAGGAAAGCTAAACACACAGCTCTGAGGACTGTGACCTAAGAAGGGAGAGATAGCTGACTTAGACATAAAGTAGGATTGAGCCGAGAGGGCAGCTGCATCCTGATGAGCTACTTGAGGATTCCTCCAGGCTCTGCAGGCTTTTGTGGCCAAAGCGCATCCACAGAAGGGATAGAAGAGAAGTCAAGGGAAACCGACAACAAGGCCTGGGTGTCTGAGTCAGTAACAATGTCAGCAGGACGGTCCATCACCTGTATACCAGCCACTGGATTCCAGCAGTGGCTTCCTTCCCCCCTGGAATGTTTAAAATAGCTTCTGCCTCCCTGACCTTCACGAAAATTCTGGTATCCTGGTCTTCACCTGGTCTTGAGGAAAACTCTTAGATGTATGAAATAAAACCATTCAATCTCCTACATGGGGCTGGTGTTGCATTCACCTAAGGGAAAGGGGAGACATAGAGGGAATGGTGGAAGATGGAATAAGTCCAGGAAAACAGAGCTATGGCCAGAACCTCATAAACATCTCTCCTAAATGTTACAACAACTTTCTTTTTTTTATTTTTAACCTTTTGCTATTATTTCATTAGTGCATGGTGTCCATTCTATGGCAAAATGCAGAAAAACAAAATACGAGAAAGAATATCCATAACCCCAACTCCCCAAATCCTTCCCATCATTTATATACATATATATGTATATGCATCTTGTATATACATGAGATATACCATATAAAGGTTTTTATTTAATTATGTATATCATTCATTCATTTAGGATGAAAAAATAGTGATGATTAATTGTAAATGTCAACTTGACTAGGCTACAGAGTGTCCATGTACTTGGATAAACATTAATTCTAGTTGTGTCTAAGAGGGCATTTCCAGATGAGATTAGCATTGACTCAGTAGACTGAGTAAAGCAGTTTGCCTTCCCACTGTGGATGGGTATCATCCAGTCGCCTATCCTCTGAGGGCCTGAATAGAACAAAATGTGGAGAAAGGAAGAATTCACTCTCCTTTCCTGACTTCTGAAGCTGGGAGACTGGTCTTCTCCTGCACTAGGACTAGAACTTACATCACTGGCTCCCCTGGTCCTCAGGCTTTCAGTTTTGGGCCAGAGCTCTACCACTGGTTTCCCTGATACTCCAGCTTACAGATGGCAGATCGTGGAACTTCTCAGCCTCCATAATCATATATAAACCAACTACTTATAATCTCTCCCTCTGTCTCAACATATATGTATGTCTTAAGTAGAGTTTTCCAGAGAACCTCAACTAATACATGAATATACGTCTACATTGATATTTTTAATGATTGCATAAAATCCCATTGTATTACTGAACCATAATTTATTTCTTTTAGTATCCTATTTGGGGACATTTACATTGTTTCCAAATTTTTAGCAATTTTATAAGCAACTTAGAAAAGCATTTTTTTTAAGATTTTATTTATTTACTTGACAGACAGAGATCATAAGTGGGCAGAGAGGCAGGCAGAAACAGAGAGAGGGGGAAGCAGGCTCCCCACTGAGCAGAGAGCCCCACGTGGGGCTCGATCCCAGGACCCCGGGATCATGACTGGAACCGAAGGCAGAGGCTTTAACCCACTGAGCCACCCAAGTGCCCCTGAGAAAAGCATTCTTAAACATGCATTATTATGCATTGTTCTAAATATCCTGGTGGGCATGTTGGCTTAATCATCCCTCCCACCTCAGTCCCTAGTTTCAGTGCCTAGATTAGGACAGTTGATGCAGGCCTATGCCATTGCCTGGGGTAAAGGAAATCAGAGCACCACATACTCGATTCGATAAACCTCCAGGAGCTGAGTCATCAGGCACTCTCAGAAGCTCAGACACCATCATCATTCTCAAATTATCATTGAACAGTTGCTTTGTAGGGAACACTCACAACATGTGCTTCCCAGACAGAAGAGCTGAGTCAAGCCTACTAAGCACAGCCCAAGGGGCCACTCCTTAGATGAACTCTGCTCCAACCTATTATGAATCTAGGTCAGAACCGATGCTTCCAGCATCTACCTTAAGGAATTCAGAACAATGAGATCATATCATTTGGTTCCCTTATTCCGACTCTGTTTTGAATAAGTTTAGAATAATTTTTAAATATAGAAGCTTAAGATTGATGGGGTTGGGAACCTGCACTGGGGAAAGAGAGAGCTGGAGTAGGTAAGTATAACTATCTCCAATTAGAAGTGCCATCAGTACACATAATAAAATATTCAACAGCTTCCCAGGGATGTCAACTTATTCATAATTAATTTAAATGAATCACTGAAAAAAAGGCCTTTAATCTCTCACATAACATGTCTCTGAAAAATTAAAACTGGAATCACAGTTCAATAAAAAAAAAAATCCAGCCAGTGTTCCAACCACCTAGATGGATTTGCCGTTTGCTATGGCCACTTGGTTAGGCATCCCCACACTTGAGGCAGTTCCAGACTTGGGCCTCATCGTGTTTAATGTCAGACATATCCAGGAGGCTATGATTTGCACTGACCTTCATGTGATCAGTGCATTTTAAATTATTTTTCATCTGGAAACTAAAAAACAGAAACAAAAATAATGGAAGATAAATCCTTATACCGCTCACCTTCTTGTATTTACAATGTTTTAAAGTCCAAATGTAAGTGTCTAAAAGAGCCCCAGGTGGAAGAAGCTTCTGTGTGGCTTCTGCCCCTGAAATCCCTTTGCAGTAATATGACTGTTGATGCCACATTGTATCAGCTGGTGAGAGCCAACAGGGCACATCTCTTCCCAAATCTGTATTCAGTGATATTCAGTTCAGGAGCTTGAAATTGGTCACAGTAGGAGTTTTTACATCACAGAGAATGGCAAATGCTACTAATCAGGGATTCTTTTTTTTTTTCCTCCTGAAAGCCAGTTGTTAAACATTTACCAACACCTCACTGCTCCATGCCCTTGCCCACAGCCCAGTAATTCACCTCTACTGACCAACCATCTCTAATGCAAAGTGCACACACACACACTCTTAGAACTTGCAAGAAGTATCTCTTTACTAATTAATAAAAGATAAATCTCAGGCTCACAAATGATAGGCATTTTCTTCTATCCTAAGAACAGATGGAAATTCTACTTATAATTCTCATTTTCATTTTAATATTCCCAAGACATATTGACACCCTGAACTCTCACAGTAGTTAAAATAAGAAATTAAATTAGGAACTCTTAAGCAGCTCATATATAAATTGCTCATGTGTCCATTTGTCAAACTACAGTTTTCAGAATAGCTGCGACTCTTCCCTGGGATGTTCTGGTTATATAGACCTGTATCTTTGATGTCCACCCCCCAGTAAACATTTAGCACTCAAGTGATTTGATTGGCTCATATTCCACAAAACCCAGAGTTAGATGCTATGTGAGAGTTACCACTTCCCTGCTATGAATTAGTATCCTTACACATGAATGCATTAAATGGCCATCATTAATAATCACCCAAGAATGAAACCGACAGACAAAAGATTTGCAGGTTATGACTCTATCACACCGATCTCATTTGTTCCTTGATTTGTTAAAATTTCATGGTTAAGATAATACAAATTTTAGCTAAGCTAACTTACATGGATCTTAATACTTTCTCTGTGAGGCTACATTACCAAACAGCATTTTTTTGAGTATTTTATTTTCTGTTAGTGGAAAAGAAGAATGGAATAGGGACCAATATATGTAGAAAATACTTAACATATCTTACTAATGACCAGTAGCTCACAAAAGCTTTAATAGAGTACTAAATCACTCTCTTTGCCAACTGCCTATTCTAATAAGAACTCCAACACTCCAATCTGCTGCTTGGGCTCAAAAAATTTTTAAAAAAAGAAAGAAAGGAAAAGGCAATTCCACTTTCACTTCTCTGAGTCCAGATGCTCTTGGGACTCTCTCAAATCAGACTTCTGACTACTTGAGCTCATTACATGGGATAGATCCAATCACTTATTGTAACAGACCACCTTAGTGGCTTCAAACAACACAGACTTATGATCTCACAGTTGTTAATGGCAGAAGTCCAAAAGGGTCTTACAGAAGTAAAATCAAGTGTTGACAGAGCTGCATTTTTTCCTGGAAGCTACGGGGAAGACGTTTTCTTGCTTGTTCCAACCTTTTCATGTCTGCATTCCTTGACTTGTGGCCCCTTCTTCCATTTTCAAATCCATCAGGGTATTGTCTTTAAATATTTCTCTCTCTCTCTCTCTCTCTCTCTCTCTCTCCCCACCCCCGCTTGCATTATCACATCTCCTTTCCTTTGCTTACCTGCCTACCTCTACCTTTCCCCTTACAAAGTCACTTGTGATTACATTGGGCCCACTAGGTAATATGGATAATTTCTCTAGCTCATAATTCTTAACTTAATCACAACAACGAAGCCCCTTTTATCATGTAAAATAACATATTCACAGTTCTTGAGGATTGGAACATGGACAACTTAGCGAGGTCATTATTCTGTTTACCACAGTGAAGAAACTGCCTTTGGAGTCTAGAAAGTTAGTGGCTCTGGTTTTAGCAAAATCAACTAGTAAAACTATTTCCTATATTAATTTGGAAGAGAGAAAATGGACCTGCACATCTTATAAGGAGATCTCCCGGCAGATGGTTGAAAGTGCCAACAGGCTGTGTTCTATAAGGAAGAAAGAGATTAGCTACAGAGAGAATGGTTCAGTCTGCAAGCAGAATTTCAAGAAGATATAGAAGAACCAGGATCTACTGGGTTGGAAAACAAAACTATTTCACATTTTCACTATCTTTAGTCAGTAAAAGATTCAAAAACGAAGAAATGACCTCAGGGTTGAGATCAAATCAAAAGTTAAAGTTAAAGGCCTCAGAAAGATTTAGCAGAGTGCCTAGTTGGACCCTCTCCACTAGAATAAAGAGTTTCTAAAAATCTTAAAGGCTGTGTTCTACAGCACCCTGACACTTAGCCTAAAATAGAGAGAGGTCTGTCTCAAAAAGAATTATGGATGTGACTTTAGGGGCATGAGGCGAACCCAGTTGGATTCATAGAATTCCCACTGAGTGGCCAAATGTAAAAGCTTTGTACCAGCTTGGGCTAGAAGGGGCAGAGACAGTTCAAAATGAAAAGAGGCTCTGGGCCCCCAACATTCTACAAGCGGGGAGCAAGTTGAGAAAGCTACTTAGCTACAAATATGGGCCATTTCTTTTAGAAAAGGCAAGTCCAAAGGACAGATGCAGAGCCCACAGAAAACAATGAACTGGGGAGCCACTCCCATGGAGAAGAACTGAGCCCTAGTCAAGGAACATTCCCTTCCCTAGAGTAAGGAGCCCCTGTGCTGTGTGCCTGGCTGGAGTTTAGAATTATTAAGGGCCTCCTTCTACTCCTCTCTTTTTAATTTTTTGTTCTGTTTCTTTTGTTTTGTTTTTCTAAGAAGAGCAGACTGCCACATCCAGTACCTCATTTGGATGCGTTTGAAGTCTTGGAAGCTTGACTACCCTACATTCTCCTACAAATGGACCTTGAGAGCTTGTTTAGAGGGTCTGGCAGGGGAACACAGCTACTCATATACACATACCCTTTACCAAAGAAAAATCCTCCTCTGTCGGAGAAGGTCATCTTCCTTCACCAAACACACAGTTTTGGGAGGGACACAGAAGGAGCTGTGAGAGAGGAAAGGGACACAGACCTACCTTGCCAGCCAGACCAGTGTGTTGACAAATGTCAGAGCCAGATCACTCTCACAACCTACCTATTTGTCCCTTTTGATTTAGGTTTTCGACACTGGTTATCTTGACTCTGTCCTCTGTCTCACCATTGTGTATTTGGTCTAGGAGTCAGGTAACATCTTTTTAGTTCATGGATCTCAAGGCTAAGAAGAGCTGCACACAAATGACTGGGTGTCAAATTGATCTCACCCAATTCATCTGACCTCCCAGTATCCACATCTTTGTTGAGTCTCCTTGCATTGACTCTGAGTATGATTACATGTATATCTTTGGCCAGTAAGACATCAACAAAAATGAAAGAAATAAGATATCAACAAACACGATAGAAATAGTGATTTGAAAGGAACTTGTAAGTTTGGGGTTTGTCCTCTTATAATGCTGCCCACACAATGGCATAGTCTAACCTCCTTGAGAATAAAAGACAGAGATAAAAGGTCCAACCATTTCAGCTGTCCCAGCTGAACCCAACCTCCAGTCAACCTTGTAGCTCAATAGAGCCACTTGAATGCACACAGGCAAAACCAACAAAAAACCACCCAGCCTTGGGGCACCTGAGTGGCTCAGTGGGTTAAAGCCTCTGCCTATGGCTTGGGTCATGATCCCAGGGTCATGGAATGTAGCCCCGAATTGGGCTCTCTGCTCAGCAGGGAGCCTGTTTCTTCCTCTCTCTTTGCCTCCCTCTCTGCCTACTTGTGATCTATAGCTGTCAAATAAATAAATAAAATCTTTAAAAAAAAAAAAAAAAGAAAGAAAAACAAAAAACCACCCAGCCAGCTCCCAGACTAAGTACATAGCAATAGATGATTGAAATAAGAACTTAGTAAAAGCACAGGCCCAAGAGTTATTGAGAGGGGAGATGAAGTTCTAATTTAATTGACCCTTTTCAGTGGCTCTAGCTTCCTTCCATTGGTACTGGATTCTCTTTCATAAATCTTATTCTTCATAATCATAGTCCAAATTTTGCCCTCACTTTCCCCCACCCAAGTCTTCCAAAATCATACCTTGAGGATCTTATATTATGTTTGTCAATTTTAATAAGTTTTGAAATAACATCAGACCTTATATGATCTCAGAAATACAATCCTTGGGCCTTCTGTATTCTACTCTCCCAGATTATAAAGTTGTATGTGTGTCATGGGAATAAGCCTTCATCAAGAGGAACTACCACAATAGTTTATTTTAGAAGACACCTTTTTTCTCAAAGTATTTTGTCATTTTTGTAAAAATATCTGTTTTTATTTTAAATGCCTTCCTTTTTTCCTCCAGGTTCTACCTGAGCCTGGACTCCCAAGCAAGGTCAGGAAAATTAGAAAATCCTCCACCACACAGATTGATGAGGCAAATCCAAGTACTTCAGTACCCAAGTCCCTCCTGAGAAGTAACTTCCATGCTCACAAAAGGACAGTAACTCTTCCACGTTGCAGCTCACTATATTGTCTCTCTGAAAATGAAAAAGGGAAATGATCCAAACAAGCTCCCTTATTCACTGCCAAGGACACTGGAAAGAAACAAGCTTTCACCTATTCTATTACTTCACCCACTCCTGTCCTCAAACCCATGAAGCAGGCAGAACTGTATCCTCATGTCCACTTTATGCAAAAGGAAAGCAAACTTCCAGACAGATAAGTGCCTGACATGAGGTCCCAGAGCTTGTATAAGGCATTGTAACCACAGCTTAAATTCAGGTCCCTCTTTAAAACAGGATTCTGACATTTTTTCTTTTTCTGCTTTTTTGGAGAAACCTGGTCCCAAGCCCTGAACACTCAGCTTATAAGCAGGTAAATTTGAGCTTGCTTTGCAACCTCACATGTGAAGTGTGGGTAATGGTGGCTGCACTACAGAGTTCTTATGAGGATTAGATGAGATAACGTAGAGGGGAGACAGAGAGGCAACAGTTAAATATGTAGGCATTGAGCCAGACTGCATAGGTTTGAATCCCAGTTCTAATTCCTAGCTAGGTGGACTGGGGCAAGTCATCTAACTTCTCTGTGCCTCTGTTTCCATGACTTTAAAATGGAGAGAAACATAGTAACCTTACCTCATAGAATTTGGTGGTAGATTGAGAAGGAGCTAATATATGAAAAGCTCTTATAACGGGATCTAACTTATAGTAAACGTGAGTTTCATCACCCAAAGCCTGGCATATGAGTCACACTCAATTGGCTGTAAGTCCTACACTCTTTTCAAGTCCTTCTGCAAGTCCTTCTGCTCCAAGTTACTTCAAAAACTTCGAGTTCGGGGCACCTGCGTGGCTCAGTGGGTTAAGCCACTGCCTTCAGCTCAGGTCATGATCTCGGGGTCCTGGGATCGAGTCCCACATCAGGCTCTCTGCTCAGCGGGGAGCCTGCTTCCCTCTCTCTCTGCCTGCCTCTCTGTCTACTGTGATCTCTCTCTGTCAAATAAATAAATAAAATTTAAAAAAAAAAAACTTCGAGTTCACAGGCTCAACTTCGATGTATCAGATGTCCGGTTTCTGAACCAAAAAAACACAAGTTCTCTTGGTTGACACTATTTTTAAAAATTCTTTACTGGAATGAATAGAAAGTTTGTCTCTGCTTTGATGAAACACAAATGATTTTGGGTTTTTTTGGCCAGCTGTAGTCGACTGTATTAAATAAATTATTCACTATGACAGAGTAAAAGGCTGACATTTTTGAACAAAAGAGACAGTTTTCTGCCACCTAAGAAAGCTCCGTGGTCCCCTGTGGAGTTGAGCAGACACCAGTAGGGATCGATGTCTCAGAGAACCGAGACTGTACGTCAACCATTCAGCAAACTTGCATCATCTTCTATCAGCTTCTGTGACTCTGAGCCCTGGGGATAAAAGAAGAAGTCAATCAGAAACATTAATAAATGCTGAGCCTGAAAACAGGGGGGTTTAAAAATAATAACAGAAGTTCAATGCATATTCAGGAGAGTTCCATTATATGCACGTTTAACTTATTATGTTTTAAATATATGCTCTCAGGTAAAAAAAGAGAAGGAAAGTCAGAAAGACAGTGGGTTAGAGAAATAACTACACAAGGAATGTAATCGATTCCAAACAAAATTCCTTACCCCTCTGCCTAGGAGTGAAAGTGACATGGGGCCATAATTCTGCTACCCTTCGGGAGATCTCCATGTGTCTCTCGAATGTGAGCTCTCCCCTCACGGCAGTGAGTGTGAATGTAAGGCTAACTAAGGGGAAACTGCTTTTCACACACCTGCCCCCAAATGGAAGCCAACATCTTCCCCTGGTGCCCAAGGAAAACAAGAGCCATCTGCTCCAATATTGGAAGAGGAACTGGCTGCGGTGGATTTCCCGACGCAGATGTCAGCCTCCAATGGGCTGCCTTCCTAAGGATTTTAAAGTGTAATTTTAACAACAGGAGGTTTTCGCATTACAGGCAACTCCATTGTTCTGTTTCTTAGATTTTCTAGAACAGCATTTCCTCCCTGGATCTTCAATGTAACCTAGAAAAAGGAACTTCAGTCTTCCTTCTATAATGCTAGATGTCAAGCCTTCTAATTTCTCACTCATAAATTTAATTGGATTGCATTTTGATGATTTAAAAGATTGCAATCTTTTGTTTTAAAAAAAAGCACTAAAACAAAAACCAGAGATATTTATCTCTGCTTCACCAATCCTAACAACTATCATGTGTTCATTTCATACTTAGGGCACCAAACCTTCAGTCTCTGGACTCTGGCTGCATTCCTGACATGGAATATAGTGTTTGCAATAATAAAACTCAGCAGCAGTCATTTCTTTGAAAAAAAAAAAAAAGATCATAGCATTAGTACTGTGCTTTTATCTCCTGCTATGAAAGTGATACCCCTGTCAGAAGGACTTGTTTCAAGTTTATCTGAAACTCATTTATCCTGAATGGGTTAAAGTATTGCATCTCCCAGGAAATTATCCATGGGTGGGGAGAGGGGAGGAGAAAACTTAGAGGCTTTTGAAACTCAATTTTTAACACAAAAGATTCAGATAGATAAAATTTCAGTTTTCATTAGAGTGAAAATTTCTTAAACTGGAAGCCTTATTTTACATATAAAATAACAATGGAATTATCCTATTTTCTCTTTCTCGACTTAGATATCAGTACATTAGATTCAAATTTTGGCTTAGGTTGTGTTATGAAGAAGAAAAGCAAAGCAAAAAAAAAAAAAGAAAGAAAGAAATCCCAAGTGCTGGATTGATAGCTACCAAATTGTAACTTGGTAACTAATAAAGTTAAATGTATAAATGTGTAAAAAGTGCCCATTTTACACATGAGGAGTTTGAAGTTCCAAAAAGTTAAATTATATACTCCAGTCTCATAAATGTTGGAAGTAAGATTGAACCTAGTTCTCCTGACACCACAGTGGCTTTTTCTCATATGACTCAACTCTCCAAACCATAGCACCAGGAAAAAAGGTAGCTAGTTTCACTCCCTTCATAATCAGAGATGTGTCTACTATGTTCTGAGCCAATGACCAAGAAAATAAAGAAGAGAACACCCAAGCCCTCCTCTACACTAAGGCTTCAGACACATCCAGAAGTTAGAGTGTCCTCTTTCTCCAGGAAAACGCTTCCTCCCAGAGAGCTGGTAGGAAAGTGCCTACACTCTGTGAAAATCACAAATCCATCCATAAGCACCAAAACGAAAACCAGGACAAAAGAGACTTAAAAGCCCAAAACAACTCAACTAAAATGACACTTGGAAGTGTAAAAGAATTAGAAATGAAAGGAAGGGGCACCAATAACATTACATCCAGACAGCTGAGCACTTGGCAGAGGAAAAAGGGTTTTTTTTTTGTTTTGTTTTGTTTTGTTTTGTTTTTTTGTAGGCAAGGGTCCTCCCTATTAAATATTATTAGATGTAATTTGGTGCCCTGAGAAAATTCTTGAGGAAGCTCATCCCACTAAGGACAGGGCATTGTAAAGGCACAACAACACGCTCGGAAAACACCTCGACAGTCATGCTGAATAAGTCGCAAACAAGATCCTTTGGTGACATGGTCACTACGTGTATAGAAACATCAACCATGACAGCCAGAAGGAACTTTGGCAATATCATCATGTCCGACCCAATGCCAGTTACAGATGAGGAAATAAAAGTCCATGGTAGTGTGGTGGACTAGTTAGGAGAAATAAGGCTCGATCTTAGGCTTCCTGACTCTTCCTGCTCTGGGCTTTTTACACAACACCAGCATGCATCCTAAAACACACTAGTGATTGGGGTTTTATGTTTAATGTATCAAATGTGCTGCAGGTGGTGGCACCTGGGCCTCCCCAAGCCACCTCCTTCGCTCAGCCTCAGGGAACTAGAAGAGCTGCAGCTTCTAAAAAGCACTGGCAGCAGCAAAAAAAGAAAAAAAATCTGGGTAACTTGAGATTAACTTTCTATCCCTCAGGCAGATATATGCAGAGTGGGCAGAAGCAAAAAATAGAAATTCCCAATCACCTTCTTACAATCTTCCCCCAGGATTCTCCAAGACCACGATGCGGTCGATGGTAGCCATGTGTGTTCTTTCACCGAACCCCAGAAGACTGGCTTCTTCGGTAAACACCCCGTTTTTCACACACCTTGATTCTATCTTTTATATTTTTCAATTTTCTAATCCATTTCTTCCAATAGCTTCCAAGAGAAGAGGAAAAAAGCTTTCAAAGTATAATGTAAAAGTATACAAATGGATAACCATATGTGTGTGCACTTCTGGATGCGTTTAAGTGGGTATTTTGATTCTGTCGACAAAGCACAAAATGAAGGGGATACTAGAAAATAAATTTATTCCTCAGGCGTAATTCAGGCCTTCCGAAATCAAGCAGAAGCCCAAATTATTTGATCAAATGAACTTGATAATAACTAACCACACACTGTTGGTCAGTAGTGTGTGGGGACAACTTGGTCTAGCCCCATTGCTTATGACTGTCATCGTTGCCCTCCACAATGTAGCATTTAGACACTTAGCAAGATTTAAATAAGCATTGCATCTCACCACTTACAATGGTCCTAAATAATGAATTCTCTGAGGCTTAATTTATATATCTGCATAATTAGGAAGTTCAAATAAATAATCTCTGATATCCTCCCAGCTATGTCATTTTCTAAGAATTATCTAAGACCTCCAGTATACCTAAAATATAAGCATTTTGTAAATTCTAATTTAAACCAAACGGAAGTCAAGAGATTATTTTAATGAAGTAATAAAAAACGAAGGACAAAAGTCAAAAAGAGTGGATTCTAATTCTGGTGCTTCCATTATGTGTTCTGGTTATCTCCTGGCTGTTTAAAAAGCACACAAAACTTGATGACATATGCAACCCTAATCAGTCCTGAGGATTTCCTCTCTGGAAATGTCGGGACTCAGGAGTTGGGTCCCGTGCAGGTGCACTGCAATTGCATCAGATGGTGCATAGGCCTGGAGTCATCTTAAAGTCTTCCTTACTCCCATGCCCGGCTCTTGTTGGCGGCCATCACCTGGGATTTCAGCACAGCCCACCTGTTGGCCAAATACTGACAAATAGCCTGCACTTGCTTGTAGTGCAGCAGCTGGATTCTTAGGGAGAGCTCTGTGAGATATAGAGAGAGCCAGATGTA
The DNA here is from genome assembly GCA_004024625.1 of Mellivora capensis. Taxonomy (NCBI): domain Eukaryota; kingdom Metazoa; phylum Chordata; class Mammalia; order Carnivora; family Mustelidae; genus Mellivora; species Mellivora capensis. Next base: position 40,870 of record PISX010008762.1, on the reverse strand, counting down.
TCGTGTTGCCTATTATGACCTGCTCTGCAAAGTCGTGTAGTTTCACCTAGGCTGCATTCTGTTCCATAAAAACAAGCCACTAAGTCTTGCCCATATTTAAGAAAAAAGGAATTTGGCTCTACTTCTTGATGCGAGGAAAGTCAGCGATTTACAGCATGATTTTTGAAACCACCACATTGGCTTTGGTCAAGTCACTTAATATCTAGGGCTCTATGATTCAATAATTTATCAAAATGTGTCATTTTAGTGTCTAAAAGTCAACTAACAGCAATGAATTCAACTGTGTTTCTCCAAATATTCTATCTTTCAAGAGATCAATAGCAAAAATAATAATTAGCATTCATTATGTGATTACTATCCTAAATGCTTTAAGTGTATTTCATATTTCCTATGTCATAGTTACAAGGATCATCCCCTTTAATTCCTACAAATGCACCTTAAATTCAGAGTAATAAGCTAACATTCAAGAATACTGACAAACTCTATGTTTGTTATTTCCCCACATACAGAAAGATTGTCAACATTTCTTTGGAGTTCTGTGAAAGTAATGTATTTCAGTTTAAGATGTGTTTTCAGTATGTTGATTATTATGAGGGAACGTTACTTACTCTTTATATGAAAAATGAACATAGCTGCCTCAAGGCCCTCTTCCATGTTCATCTGAGCATAGTATTCTGTAAAATAAGTCATCCTTAAAGGATTTCTTAATCAGAAGACACATATATGTCATGATTCAGCAGGCAGATCCTCCAGGAAAACCTGTGAACCACATTTGAGGACACCCATCCAATAAAGAAAACTCCCCCCATCAGGGGAGACACTCAGCACTTGGGGCAAGCCAGGCTGTGGCAAAGTCCCCAAAGTAGAACTCTGTAAGAATGACAGATCCTTAGCCCAAGTGTTACCAAGCTCCACACCAGAGAGGCTTGCTCCCTCCCCAGAGCACTCCATTCAAACTGGTCTCATTATTTTAAAACACAGCCAAAAGCGTAACAAGAGGTACATGTGAAAGCCAATCCCCATGTGATCAGGGACTCAGCTGAAGAGTGAGTGTGTGCAAAGAACAGGGGTTATGTTAAACAGTGAGGGCACCCTGCTGATTATTGACATATTGACAAAGACAAAACAGTCAGAAAGTCAGGCCATCCCTGAGTCTTCCGAATCCACACCACTTTGTTGCAATGGAAAATATCCTTGCAAGGAAGCTGGAGAGCACGACGCTAAAGGTACTAAACAGGTGCAGGCCCTAAAGAAGTCTACCCTTCGTCATTTCCAAATGACTAAAGTGACCTTTTGGAAATGGTCAGATGTAATGTGGCACAAACATCCACAATTAGGTTGGAGTCCATTCTATATTAGTCTGGAAGAAAGGAAAGGAAAGGAAAGGAAAGGAAAGGAAAGGAAAGGAAAGGAAAGGAAAGGAAAGGAAAGGAAAGGAAAGGAAAGGAAAGGAAAGGAAAGGAGAGGAGAGGAGAGGAGAGGAGAGGAGAGGAGAG
>PISX010008762.1:9929-39274 GCA_004024625.1 Mellivora capensis | reverse complement strand
AAGGGAAGGGAAGGGAAGAAGAGAAGCAGAAAACACCTCAAGAAGGAAGGGAAAAGAACAGATTCTGTTCCATTTTCTCTTACGAATTCATTCTATTAAAAACTGCTGCCATGCACAATCAATACTCAAGGGCCTGAGGTTTTATTGTGGATCAGTACAACACCAGGCATATACAAAACATAAATCTAAATCTGATATTGCTTAAATGAAAATATCCCTGGAAAAAAATCAAACTGTCCTTTTGATATACACAGAGGGAAGTCCAAATAAAACTTAATAACAGCGTTTATCGAAATTGTTGCCTTGCACTTAGATGTCTACCAGTTTTGAACACCTGGTGAATAGTCACTGCTATCTTGTGGAATTTCTGTTAAACAATTAACTTGCAAACGTTTTCCAGACTGTGAGTGCTATATGCTCTTCAAGGATGATCAGAAGGCTTGGAGATTGTTGTTGCTTGCTGTGGAACGAACATGTCAGTGGGATCTTGAAGCTGTGGCTGGGGCTATTTCAAGGTCTGGACCACATGGAACCACAAGAAACAGATTTTAATCCAAACCTTGTGTCTAGTTTCTTTTTTTTTTTTTAAAGATTTTATTTATTTATTTGACAGGCAGAGATTACAACTAGGCAGAGAGGCAGGCAGACAAAGAAGAAGGAAAGCAGACTCTTTGCTGAGCAGAGAGCCCGATGCGGGGCTCGATCCCAGGACCCTGGGATCATGACCTGAGCCGAAGGCAGAGGCTTTAACCCACTGCGCCACCCAGGCGCCCCAAACCTTGTGTCTAGTTTCTAACAGACCTTGTTCAGTGCAACTCAAATGCCCAACTGTCCTAATATTCTCTGGAAATGAAATGAGATTTCAGAGCAGAGAACATGCCCTTAAAAAGCCCAAGTTTCAAGAAATGGACAAAGATGACAAACAACATTCCTATAAGATGATAAATCACCGAATCTTTGCTTTGTTTGACATTTTCTCATCCTGGAGATGTTACTTGTTTCCTCAGTAAGCAGTCACTTCTCACTGACCACAAAGACTCAGAATTAATTTTAGAATTGATTAACATCGCTAAGTGCTTACTGTGTGCTAAGGACTATGCAAGGTGCCTTCAAATGCTTGCATTTTAATCTTTCCTCTTCTGGGTTTAAATTCCCGCCTCTCCTCCTACTACAGGACTCAAGTAAGTGACTTGACATTTGGAGTTGGGACAGTGGGAGCAATTACTGTATCCACCTCGTAGGATTACTGTCAGGATCAAATAAAATAATGTTTGTACTGGTAAATAGGGATTTTTTAAACAAATTCTTAAAAAATTCAAAGGAAAGAAATGATTTGGAGAAAAGTGGGAGGAAGTAAAAAGATTAAAGAGAAAGTGAAAAACAGGGCTCTCACCAGATAGGAACCTGGAAACTCCCAAAGGGTGTTCATGGCAGAACACAATCTATAGCCCCAAAGCAGCACTTCTCCTATGGGGAATGAATTCTAGTTGTATCTTCCAGTTACTTTGTTCAATGTTTAAGATCCCCCAGCCCGAAAGACTGCTTAACCATATGTGGAATAGGTAACTTCCCTTTAGGTATATTCGGCCAAGCGAAAAAAACAATCTGGCAAAAGGACCCCGTCCACTGCAATGGGGAGAAATGAGGCTCCTAGATCCACAGTGCCACTGAGAACACCCACACTAGGGAAGAAGGAGACCCTCCAGAGGAAACTGAATGCTATCAGAGGAAAGAAAGCTTGCTACATATCATCCAAGATGACAGAAATACAATAAAAATCCCTACAATAAAAAATACATGGAACATGCAGGACTCAACAAATGTCAATTCTTTACAGCTTCTTTATGATGCTGTTATTATCCCCATTTTGCAAAGGCATAAACTAGAGCTCAGAAAGGTTAGGTGATTTAAGTCAACCCAATCATCTGAATACCAGGACCAAACACTTTCAATGGAAAGAATTAGAGAGGGTGAAGAGTTGAGAAAAAAACCAAGAGAAGTTTAGCAGGATGAGTACTGAACAAAATCTGTTCAGGACGTTGGTCCTTAAAATGGCTTTTCCTTGGGTACAGCATGAATTTTGAACGTCATGCTCTTAAGTCACGCAGTCTGTTCTGTGATCTCTGGACATGCATACCTGTGGGGTCAGATGTCATTATTCCCCCTTCCAGAAGCCTGCTGCTCAATAAAGGAAAAGCCAAACTTCAGAGAGGTCATAGGGTTTAAGTACAGTTTTAACCTCCTGTTTTCTGATGAGATGGATAGGGGATAGTAAATGTTTATGAAGCCAGGCACATGAATTTTCAACTAATCTCACATGCAGGAAAGGGCACCTAAGGCAGTCAAGATAGCAGAAAGAATTGGTATCATCTGACTGTTATCTGGAGTTTTCCTGAACCTGAGACCCCAGTCATTTTTAATTGATAGCAAAAGCTGTTGTCACCAGCAAAAATACCAAAAATTGAAGAAAAAGATTCTGTTTGTTTCCATGAGCTGCTTCCACATCCTGGCCCCACAATCACATTTCCAAGAAAATTTTTTTAATTTAAATTCAATTCAGTTAACATATGGTGGTTAATTTCAGGGGTAGAATTTAGTGATTCAGCAGTTGCATATAATACCAGGTGTTCATCACATCATGTGCCCTCTTTAATGTCCATCATCCAATTACCCCATCCCCCTACATACCTCCTCTCTAGCAACCCTCAGTTTATTCCCTATAGTTAAGAGTCTCTAATGGTTTGCCTCCCTCTGTTTGCCTCTTACTTTATTTATTATTATTTTTATTTTTTTATTTAAGTTCAATTAGCCAACATATAGTACATCATTAGTTTTTGATGTAGTGTTCAATGATTCATTAGTTGCATATATTATTTTATTATTCCTTCACTTTCCCTATGTTCATTTGTTTTTGTTCTTAAATTCCACATGTAAGTGAAATATTATGGTATTTATCTTTCTATGACTTATTCACTTAGCAAAATACCCTCCAGGTCCATCTAGGTCATTGCAAATAGCAAAATTTCATTTTTGATGGCTGAGTAATATTCCATTATATATATAAATATATAAAATATATACACACAGATATACATACATAATATATATCCCACATCTTGTTTATCCATTCATCTGTCAATGGACATCCAGGCTCTTTCCATATTTTGGCTATTGCAGACATTGCTGCTATAAACATTGGGGTACATTTGCCCCTTCAAATCACTATGTTTGTATCCTTTGGATAACTAGTAGTGCAATTGCTGGGTCATAGATAGTTCTATTTTTATCTGTTTGAGGAGCTTCCATACTGTTTTCCAGAGTGCTGCCCCAGTCTGTGTTCCCACCAACCAGTGTACCAGGATTCTCCTTTCTCTGCACCCTCACCAACATCTGTTCTTTCCTGAGTTGTTAATATTAGCAAAGATCTCTATACTTCAGATAGGGGTTAGGGATGGGAAGTTTTAAAGCTGTACATAACCCCCCAAATCCAACATATTAAAGCAGTTTACTGAGAGTTCCTTTTATGGAACTTTGAGGAAAAATGGGAAGACAATTTTAAGAATGATAGTTAATCCCCAGACATCAGGATAAACATTTTTAGAAGATAAAAATAAGACCAAAGAGGATATGAAAGGATGTGAGAACTGGAAATGATGTATGGCAGACATTCACCTCAAGGACAGGAGAACCAAGGTGCCCAAATCCTGCCTAGAATCACAGAATTTAGGGGGTCATCACGGAGGCATCATTTTTGAGCATGGTGATGCTTAATCCAAGTCCCAGGGCAGAAGGAAATACACACACTGAAGGTTTTAGTCCTTTATAAGAGATGTAGTAACTAGAGAAACACGTCGGACAGGAGCAGCCAGAGCTGAGAGCAGACAAGCTGTAGAGGGAGGAAAAGAAGAGGATGGGGGCGCCTGGGTGGCTCAGTGGGTTAAAGCCTCTGCCTTTGGCTCAGGTCATGATCTCAGGGTCCTGGGATCAAGCCCCGCATTGGGCTCTCTGCTCAGCAGGGAGCCTGCTTCCTCCTCTGTCTCTGCCTGCTTCTCTTGTGATTTCCGTCTGTCAAATAAATAAATAAATAAAAATCTTAAAAAAAAAAAAAGAAGAAGAAGAAGAAGAGGATGGAAGACAAACCCAGGGAAAAAAGAAGACTGGATTGGAATCAAAAGCTCCATGGGAGGCCATGCAATGGCAGAGTGAAGTTTTCTACCAGTGGAAACAAAAGCGGGAGAATGTTAACAGCCACAGAGAAGAGCATGTGAGCAACCAAAAAACCAATAAGAAGAGAAGGGCATTGTGGGTCAACCATAATAGATCTGCTTGTTGTGGATGCCAGCCATGTGCAGGGACTCATATTTTCTGTGCAACTCTCATGGGAACTGGAAAAGATATATTATTATCCCCATTTTACAGACAAGAAAACTGACTTGCCCAAAATCACACTGTTCATAGAAGCAGTGTCAAAACTGTCTCCACAGCCCACAGTTTGCTCCAGGGCACTATCCCTATACCTACAATGATTCTCACCCCAGCCCCTGAGACTGGAAAGACCTACAAAGCAAGATCTCATTTCTATGGAGTGTTACTGTATGAAGTTGCCAGTTTTATAGGATGGAGTCAAAAATCAACAGTGTTTGGTTCAAACTTTTCAATAGAAACATTATTCTAAGCACCATTACATGTTATCTCATTTTGTCCTCACAACGGTACTTTTGTAGACATGCCTACTATTAGTAATAATAATACCTATTATTATTGTCCCTACTGCATAGATGAAGAAGCTGAGGAAAGAGAAGTTAGAAACTGTCCAGTTACACAGCCAATAAGGGGCATCGCAAGAACTCAACCACATACTCATTTGCAATGCCAATCTTCCTTCTTCCATATAAAAATTGGAAAGGAAGGGGAAATATTCATAAAGTCATTGATATTTTCTCTTTCCTTCATGAAAATACCTCCATGAAGTTATTCACTTACCAAGAATTTATTGAGGACCTACATTCTGTGCCAGGCACATATCCTGACCTACCTTTCGCCTACAAAAAATGTCCGTGGTATGTGAGGACTGCTTCCTACAGAGTGTTTCTCCAACTAGAAAGCTGAGAATCAATGAAGATTCCTCCCTCCCTCCTTTCCTTCCTCCTTCTTTCTTTCCTTCCTTCCATCTTTCCTATTTCCTTTCTCCCTCCCTCTTTTCCTTCCTTCCTCCCTCCTGCTTTCCCTTCATTCTTCCTTTTTTCTTCTTTTTATGATATACTGTTTGTTTTTTCTTTCAATTCTAGTAGTAATATGTGTTGGTCTCTAGAGCCAAACAAATCAGAACACATATATAAAATGTCAATAAGCCTTTATCTGCTTAACTCCAATAAATAACCCTGGAGGAGCCAATGGTAGGAGCTCGAGTTTACATATCATTCCACACTTTGCCTATACCAACATTTATATATTTGTGTACATATTTTTCAACATATAACTCTATATTTTGATGATATATAATTCTTCACAGCATTTGAGTTTTACCCTACTCATTATCCTGAAACTTGGATTTTTTTCTGAATACTCATCTGTGATATATCTTCGTGTTCTTTATGTGCTCTTATATAGATAGATAGATAGATAGATAGATATATCCTATTGCATATAATATCATAATGCAGAGGTCAGCAGACTATGGCCTTCTGACTAAATCTAGCCTGCTGCCTGTTTTTGTTAAATAAAGTTTTATTGGCACTCAGCCACATAAATTTTTTTATAATTTTTTATAGCCACTTTCCTGCTTCAACAGCACAGTTGAGCAATTATAACAGACACTGTATCACTCCCAAGCCTAAAACTGATATATTTTTTTAATTTTGTGTTTCTCTGATTACTAGAAAGGCTGAAAATCCTTTTAAATCTTTGTTATCTATTATATTTGCTCACCTGTGAATTGTCTCTTCATTTACTTTTTGTACTATGTTGTTAAGAGTAAAACATGGAGGGGGGCCCCAAGGGAAGGTGAGTGTCCAACCAAGTTTCAGCTCAGGTCACAATTTCATGGTCCTGTGATTGAGGCCTGCATTGAGCTCCACACATAGTAGAGAGTCTGCTTGAGATCCTCTCCCTCTGCCCCTCCCATTCATGTGCTCTCTCTCTCTCTCTCTGTCTCTCTCAAGTAAACACATAAATTTATATAACAGAGGATTAAGCATGATTTCTCCACATACTGCTAGAATTTGCTAAAATCCTGGCCCCAGTGGCTATTAACTATGAGATATAGGGCATGTTGCTGTATTTTTCTGTGCCTCAGTGTTTTAATCTATACCTATTAAATTATTGTAAGAATTAATTAGCTATTATTTAACACTTCTCTTTTTTTTCTTTATTGCCAATCTGTCTAGTCAAACAGTAAGAACTTTTTGCAACTTTCCCCTCTAAGTCCCCAAAGCACTGAGAACTTTTGAAGACACTAAAACATATGTTGTTGGCCTAAAAGGGGCTAGGGAAGCGCCTAGCCAGGAAGAGAATATCCTGGTGACGTGATTCTGGGTGGTGCAGGATAAAATCTTGTTTTGTTTCTTCACCCCAGGCTTTTCCTACATTAACCCAATAAACCATAAGTGAATCTTACAGTATTAAGTGAGGTTCCAGCAGACCCTCTAGAATCACCTTCTTAACATTAGTTTCATTGTACAGACAGTAAAAAATAGATCCCCAAAGTCACTGAGCCTATGATTTGCCTGATTTTTTTAAAAAAAGTTAAGTCCAGATTTCCAGCACTTTGGGGAAATACTTATATCCCTTTCATTGCTCTTATTATCTGTGCCTTACATTAAACTTACTAGCCTGTAAACAGCTTGAAGACAGACTAAGTATTTGGATCACCTTCTGTGTCCCTTACAGGGCCAAGCAGAGTATGTTACACAGAGTAGGTGTTCATTTAATATTTACTGCATGAATAAACATCAACTGCCTCTCCTGATTCTTTCTCAAAGATAAAACACAAAGTAAAGAAACAAATTTTAGTTAATTTAGGGTTTGGGGTCACTGGGTTCTGATGAATTGAAGTCTGATGTTAAATTGTCTACTGTATATTACAAGTTCCCCTTTCATAAAGGAGCGTTGAAACCTGAGGATCTGGAATTCCCCAGGAGGTCTTCATTTGGAATTTACAACCTAAAACTTGAATGGATTTAATCTTGAATTTTCAGGGATTAGAGGATCAGAATAGGGCAGAAAATAATAACAATAATTAATGACAATAATAATAAAATAACTAATACCTAGTTAGAACGTGACTTATAATATATCAGTTAAACTCACGAAAATATGAGTTTGGCATTGTTCTTATTATCATTTTATACATAAGGAACTTAAGGCACAAAGTGATTAACTTGCCCAAGGTCACACGTTTGGGATATGACACACCAAGATTCAGCCCCATGCAGGATGACTCCAGAACTAACACATACCTCTCTATTTTGCAGTGGGGATGTTGTTAGTAGTCTTCTAGGGACAAAGCACTATAAGGAGAGAAGGCCTATTATCTTAAAGCCCTAGAGTTACATTAATAGACCTGAGCTTGATTCCTGAATCCATAATGATTTGTTGGTAAAACCTCAAGCAAACAAGCAAGTCTCCTTTTCTGGACATCAGTTTTCCTAACTATAAAGTGGGGATAATGATACCAGCCCAGAATCTATCTCACAATTACCTAAACTGAAATGAGATCATAAATATAACAAACACTTCCTAAACTATAGAGCAAATTCTCATGATCATGACTTCCAAGGGAATAGAATCTCAACATTTAGGCTGAAAGAAGGGTAAGAAGAAGGATATATTAGTCTGCTCAGTCTGTCATAACAAAATCCCACACACTGAGTGGCTTACACAACAGCAATTTATTTTCTCACAGTTGGAACCTGGAAGTCCAAGAGTGATGGTGTCAGAAGGTTTGGCTTCTTCTGAGGCCTCTCTCTTTGGCATCCAGATGGCCTCCTTCTAGCTGTGTCCTCACATGGTCTTTGTTCTGTATGTATGCCTCCCTGTTTTCTCTTTTATATCCAAATTTCCACTTATAAGGACCCTAGTCAAATTGAATCAGGAACACCCTAAAGGCCTGATTTTAACTGGTCACCTTTTTAAAGAACCTCGTCTCTGAATACAGTTACCCTGTAAGGTACTGACTGGGGTTGGGGATTCCACATATGAATTTGGTAATGGGGTCATAATTCAGCCCAGAACAAAGAAAATCTCTTTAAATTAAAGGAAGTGTTAGCTCTACCCACTGCCCCCCACCCCCAAAAAAAGGGTACAAGTAGGGGCACCTGGATGGCTCAGTCTGTTAAGTGTCCAATTCCTGATTTAGGCTCAGGTCATGATCTCAGGGTCCAGGGATCGAACCCCATGTCTAGCTTTGTGCTCAGCAGGTAGTCTGCTTGAGAATTATTTTCATTGCCCTCTGCCCCTCTCCTGGTTTGTACTCTCTCTCTCTCTCTCTCTCCCTTTAAACAAATAAATATATCTCTTTTTTTTAAGTGAGTACAGGTAGGTGACATGGAGATGTTCAGAGGATTTATGCCCCAAATTCTGAATAGCCCAGATCATCCAGGTCATCATGAGACTTAAAGCTGAATCGTGCAGCCAATTATCTTGATTATCCTCATTTCACTACAGTGATAGTTCAGGGATTATGAGCAATCTTAGAAAAGAAGATTAATTATAATGGTAAATTTCACCAAAAAAAGTCTAAAAATAATTTTAAATATGTTGCCAACCCTACAGGTTATTGAACATCTTTAGACTGGAACTAACAAAAAAAAAAAAAAAAGAAAGAAAGAAAGAAAGAAAGAAAGAAAGAAAGAAAGAAAGAAAGAAAGAAAGAAAGAAAGAAAGAAAAGACTTCTAAAATTAGAGAATTCTACATCCTGTGTGGTGGGAGGGAAAAGAGGGTGAATTTGTCTGTAGCTGTGTGTGATAATGTGGCTTTGCAGTTAATTGATGCTTTACTAGTCCCATTCCCTTGCTTAGACACACTCCTCTACTGCAATCCCCTTTCCTCAACCAAGTCAAAAAGGTTGAATTTAAATGCCACCTTCTCCATGAAGCATCCTTTGATCACTGCAGGAAGGGATCTCTTTCCTCTGAAAGTCATTCTATTTTCTTGTATTTCTCAGAATGTTTTATAAGTAAAGACTAAGCTCTTGTAACAAAAAGATGCAGAAATATTGTGGCTTGAATGAGATGAAAGTTTATGGCTTTCTGTCATAAGATCCCTGCAATGAACAGCCCAGGTTAGGCCCCATCATTTAGAAACCTAGACTTCTTCCGTCTTTTGGCCTCACCATATTTCCAGTCATTGTCCCTTTTCACTTGGTTGAAATTGGGTCACAGGCACAGCTAAAGAGAAAAAAAGAAATAGCAGGAATCTAGGGCCAATGACCTTCCTTCCTTCCTTCCTTTATTTATTTATTTATTTGTTTGTTCATTATCTGTTCATTTATTTATTTTAAATAGGCTCTTCACTCAGTGTGGAACCCAGTGCAGGACTTGAACTCATGACCCTGAGATCAAAACCTGAGCTGAGATCAAGAGTCAGATGCTTAACTAACTGAGTCACCCAGGTGCCCCCAGTGATGTTCTTTTAAAAGAAAAAGGCAACATTTGAAAATATCATTTCTGCTCACATTCTATGGATAAAAACTGTCTCATAGCTATACCCAACTGCATAGAAGGATGGTGTGTTTGTCAGGGTTCTACAGAAAAACAGAACCAGTGGGATAGGTAGATGATTGATAGATGATCAATTGATGATAGGTAGATAGATAGATAGATAGATGATGGATATATAAGAGATAGATAGATAGATAGATAGATAGAAGATTCATTATAGGAATTGGTTCATGGATTATGGAAGCCAGGATATCCCACAATTTGCTATCTGCAAGTTGGAGAACCAGGAAAGATAGTGGTATAGTTCAGTTCAAGTCCAAAGGCCTGATAACCAGGAGAGCCCAGTAGTTGGAGGCAGGCAAAGACAGAGGTTTAAGCTCAAGCCAAAAAAGTGCAAATTCACCCTTCCTCTGCCTTTTTGCTTTACTCAAGTCCTCAGTGGATTAGATAGTGTCCACCTGCACTGAGGAGGGCAATCTTTGTTCAGTACCTGCTCAAATGCTAATCTCTCCTGGAAAAACCCTCACAGCCATACCCAGAAATAATGTTTTAGCAGCTCTCTGGATATCCTTAGCTCAGATGACACATAAAATTAAGCAGCACAGCTGGAAAACGTAACTTCTCACCAAAAGATGGGGAAGCAGATCTTGTGGATAACTGGCTGTCACCACTCCACATTCTTATAGCAGTTTTTCTTAGAGTTTCTTGCATGGGTGTCTTATTTCCTCAACTTGTTGTAAACTCCAGAAATGCAAGGATGACTGGACATTTTGCATCATGACAGCTCAGTGCCGCATGCATTAGTGTTCAATGAAAAAGAGCTGCATGGGTGAATGTTCACCTTTTTCCTTATAGAGTACTCTGAGTAGTTTTCCCCTGTGAGTACTCTGTCTGATCCTTCTTCTTATAATACTTTAATTGTAGTGAATCACTTATAAACATATCTTTTTAATATTCCTTTCTCCTTGTATATACTATATTCCTTTGTGACACTGTAATTACAATGAGGACAGGAACCAGGACTACTGTGTATCTCACACAGGAAGTATGCCACAAGTAGTTATTAAATAACAAATGAGTGTATTTGTTCAAATGGTGGTACTGGCTCCCTAAGAAATGCAGGAAGTGAAGGTGATATTGAGGAATGTCATACAGACTGGTAGCCATTTCCCTTTTCTCTCAGACACAGAGCTAGTACTGGGTATGATTTTGAGGATGGTTTCTGGCCAGTGGGCTTTGGGCATATGGGTAAAGTGAGGTCCACCACTTCCAGCCCTAGGCTATGAAACACCTTGAGTGCCATCCTCCACTTATACTTCTTCTGCCTACTGACAAGAGAAAACACTGAGGTTTTGAGGCATGATAGAACCATCAGATGGAAAATAAAGGTTTTTGAATCACCACGGGAGCACTGACAGCTGAACCCCTGCAGAGAGTGGGAAATAACATTTCATTGTCTTGAGCCATTGATGTTTTAGGGTACTTTTGTGAAAATATATTGTCTACTCTGACGAGTATGGGAAGAAAATCCCAGATGAAGATGTCTGAAATTTCTTAATTCTTCTTGGCAAGATGCTCCACTCCTTTCCTTATTTCCAGACATAAAATTTATTCCTAGAAATATTTGACTTGGAACAGTCAGTAAAACAAGCTTTGTTCCTGGGTGTTTGATAAAAGAGGGAAAAGGAGTCTCTGACCAGAATCATATCACCCACCAAAATGCCTGAAATTCTTGCAGCTAAAAATTCATTATTTTTAATTTTTAGAACCTAATGAAAAAAATTCACTGTTTTTAATTTTTAAAATGAGTCTTAAAAATGCTTTATTGAGGTTAATGGATATATAATAAACCATACATACTTAAATATATAATTTTTTACATACATATACATCTGTTAAAGTATAAAGTGGTTATACTTTAACAGATGTATATGTATGTAAAAAATTATATATTTAATCAAGATAATAATCAAATGCAGCATCCCCAAAAGTTTCTTTATGCCTTTTTTTAAATCCATTCCTCCTCTTTCTTTCTTATTCTCTCTTCCCCATCCCCAGATAACCCCTAATCTGCTTTCTGTCACTATGCATTTAGATGTACTTTTTATGTAAATGGGACTGCACAATATGCCCTGTTTTTTCTCTGGCTTCGATCATTTACTGTAAGTATTTTGATATTATTTTTTAAGATTTTTATTTATTTATTTGACAGACAGAGATCACAAGTAAGCAGAGATGCAGGCAGAGAGAGAAAGGAGGAAGCAGGCTCCCCACTGAGCAGAGAGCCCGATGCAGGGCTCCATCCCAGGACCCTGGGATCATGACCTGAGCCGAAGGCAGAGGCTTTAACCCACTGAGCCACCCAGGCGCCCCTTGATATTATTTTATATTGTAGAGTATATCAATAGTCCATTTGTATTTATTTCTGAGTAGTGTTCCGTTACATGGAGAGACCACAATTTGTTTATACATTCACCTGTTGATGGACATTAGGGTTTCCAGTTTGGGGCTATAACAATTAACCTATTATGAACATTGGTGTACATGCCTTTGTGTAGATGTATGTTTCAGTTTTTCTTGGCTAAATACTGAGGAATAGAAGGGCCAAGTAGATATATGATGAACTTCTAAAGAAAGTGTTAAAATAAATGAATGACTTTGCATTCCCACTGGCAATGTATGAGAGTTCCACTTTTTCTATATCCTCACCAACACTTGATAGAGTCCATCTTTTTAATTTTAACCATTAAGTATGAGTGGTATCTCATTTGCCCGAAGCAAAAGTCCCAGAAACTGCTTTTCAATGTCACTTTAACATTGTGAAAAGAATGTGAGTTGCAATGGGAGAAGAGCTGGTTACACATCTTCTCAGTAGCGTTTATTTAGGTACCACTTTGTCAAAGATGGAGGACATTCCAGGGGATGACACATGCAAAGACGTGAACATATGAAAGAACATGTGAGACAAATAACAAGAGTTCAACAATGCTAGAGTACAGAGTGAGAAGTTAAGCCTGGAAGAGAGAACTCCCTAACAGCAAGCAGTGGTCAGTTCATGAAGTGTATGGCATGTCCTGTAAATAGTTTAAGATTATGATCCTTGAAAAATGGAGATCCATGATGGTGGTGAGTTCCATGACCAGATTCATGAGTTAGAACTGACAGCTCTGTGAGGAACAACCTGGAGGAGAGGGGAGCCTTAGGGAGAGAGTCCTCTAAGAAGATTATTGCTTTACTGCAGCTCAGAGATAATGAGGACCTGATATAGGATGGTAGCAGCAGGAGGAGGGAATGGAAAACAAGATACATTAGGAAGAGAATTAGCGAGACTTGGGGGATAATTCCCTGGGTCTTGAATGACTTGCAGGATTTTTCTTTGGGCAGAAAGATAAGCAGGATGTCTCCTGTAAAATAAAAAACAAAAGTTGGAAAACAGATTTGTAGGGGAAGATAATAAATTCATTCTAGGACCCTGAGTTTAAGGTATCTCTAAATATGAAATTGGAAACATTTGGAAGTGAGTTTTTGCCTCACTTACTCAAAACAAATGTTTTAATTATTGTTTATTTGCAAGGCTTTGGAGGGAGTTGGAGTTGTGTGGGAGTAGAAATAAGATCAGACCAGGAATTAGTTATCTTGGCTTCCATATTGGATCCTCAGTTGGCTAATTTGTTTTCATTTATCTTACATACATCTCTTAAAGTCTTGGTTTACTCATCTGTAAAACAGAAGTAGTAATACCAGTCTTGGACATTTGCATATAGTCTGAGCAGTATTATATGATTCATAAGTTGGTGATTCAAAGTAGAAAGTGTTAAGAACCCAATAAGACACACATGGAGTCCTGGACCTAGAAGAGGGTTTATTTCCAATTGGCTTTGGCTTCATGTTGTGACATGTAACTATTTATGCCCACACCATTTATAGCTACAAGTGAGGAGAGGGTCTTGAAGAAATGAGCCTTAAATGAACTTCAGTGAAGCAAAGAGAAGGTCATGTCATGGCATTCTAACTGTGGCCCAGGCAGTGGGATGACCAGAGAAATTCGTTCTGCTCCTCCCAGAGGCTAGTGCTAAGGGACATCGGAGAGAGAACATATAAAGTAGCTCAGGATCACCATCACTACGTGACTTTGCAGGACAGCAGAAACTATTTGTAGATTCATAGGCTGCCCCAAGCTGTGAGGTTGCTTGTGTCAAGGAGAAGAATGATTCTCTAGAAATCAGAGGAGCAGAAGACCAGTCTCACCACCACTACATGATAGCTATGTGACCTTGGACAAGTCACTTACCATTTCTGGTTTTCTTTCCCCACATAGAAAGAAGGGGCTTAAATGATCTCCACTAACCCTGCCAGCTCTAACAATGAATGTCTTTATGAAGCCTTTCTGGACACACTGACCCTTGAAAGGCGAGCTCCTTCCCTTTTCTATTGATAAATATAGCCTGTTTGCTCAGCAAGATTAAAGAACATAATAAATATTCAAACCAGACACTGTTTGGACTGCAACACAGTTTAACAATGCTAATCTGCTGAGTGGAAGTCACAGCCTGCATCAACTTCACATATTTATAGAGATGCCCTTATCATCTGGTGCTCGAGTCAGTCATAAACTCACATTTGTCTTGGTAACTTCATTTAGCTATCTCCCTGTCATTAGTTCATTAGCTAAGGCTTAAGCACACAGCATAGGTCATCCAAGCAGAGGGAAAGTAAATCCCTCTATATATTCTGAGGATCTAAATACTATCTCAGAACTACTACAAAGTGGTCCAAGGTATCACTTTCAGGATCTGGGTTTTCTGAGAATAGATTAATTGCTGCCCTGGTCGGGGCTCATTTTGCTAACCTTCCCAGCTCAGGACCCTGGACAGGTGTACAGCATTGAATAAGCCAGTAGGTGTGATGTGAAACCCTGAGAGTCTATTCTGTGGATTGAAAAAACTGCCTTCGAACTTAAATAGGGCAGGTATCTTTGCAAGCAACATAGTGGAAAGCTACCTCAGTCAAAATGTGCATGCTCTGCAAATGAGAGGGATGAGAGACTGCTGTTCTCCAAAGAAATACTCATAAAGTTCGGGGGGGTGGGGAGGTGCTAAAAAATTCTCACCAGTATCTATTACTGTAAAGTGCCAGAAGCAATTATGATGTCATGTGTTGTCTAAAATTGGAGCAGTGAGACAGCTTGGGATGCAGTCAGAACTAATAAACCAAATAAAATCCTCCGAGTTTTACTGCATCATATTGTTTCTTTACACAATTATAAGCAGCAACGAAGGCATCTGCCACATTACTGTCGATTTATTCCTTCTTTATTTTCTCTTTGCTCTTTCCTTCCTTTGTTAAAAAGAAAGTACGTGAAGTTGGATTGGTTGGAGATAAATTTCAACAGTTACAGCAGGAAAAAGAGGTGCTGTTATTTTTTTTTTAATGTCTTCCTGGATAGATACAATGTAACATACTGTTCCAAGCTTTGAAAATAGCCCCCTGATTAAAATATGCTTTCCTGTTTTGTACTTGCTTTAGCATCAAGCATCTGAGAAAGAAACAAAGAGCTTCCCATCTTAAATGAGAAAGAGAAAATAAAAGGGATACCTGCCACTTGGGATGTTTCTAATAAATTCTACCTAAGAAGGTCCAGCACAAGAGGGCTACTTTCCAAGGTGTGCCTTTAATCATATTCCTAAATACAAACATATGTTTCTTTAATTTCCTTTGGATCTGACAGCATTAAGCTGAGGAAAGTCAAGAGCTTATTTTTTCATTTTCCATATAATGAAAACATGCTTACTTTTCATGGGATTTTCAGATGAGATCAGTTGACTTCTTTCTCTCAAATGCTGACAACAAGAGAGCTGCAAGGGGAAACTTCAGGACCCAGAAGCTGCCAGGTTTATTTTTCCTTGGTCCCCAGCCAGCCAGACAAGCTAGTTCCTTTGTGTCTAACTAAGGAATTCACTCAGAGAAAGGGTTTTCTTTGTTATTGGTGATGTTGTTGTTGTTGTTTTGTGTTTGTGTTATTTATTTCCCTTCACAGGCTACAAAAATCAGTGAGAAGGGGTTGAAGAATACATGGAATGACATCATAATATGCACCATCATTTCTACTAAATCCAAACAGTCTTCACGGGTCACTTATTTCTACGAACCTCAGGCTCCCTCTCTTTTTCTCCATCTCTCTGCAGCCCTACATGCAAGGGGCCAACCTGGCATTAATTATGTGAACCACATCTTCACATGGGTTATGGGAGCTCTCAGACCACATCTGTTGAACGCCAAGGCCAAAACACCCAACTCCACAGGGATGTTGTTTGCTATGCCCTTTTGTTCATCAGTAGATTGATTTTCATGTTCTGGCTAAACAAACAGTGATGCTGAGCATTGTTTCTTGTTTTGCACTGAAGACCCAATTAGCAAACATGGTCAATGAACAGGTCGAGAGTTGAGGTTCAGATGGGCTCCTCGAGGCCAAACCTCTCTATTTGAACAGCTTTCCATTGACCTTTGTCCTCATCACAGGTGATCTCCTATGAAACATGTCACCAAACTCCACAAGCAGAGTCAGCGAGAAAGTAAATCGTGGTGTATCCAAATATCATGTGTCACTGCACAGACAAATCAAATGGCTCGAGAAAGATCATCACTGATAAAGAATGAACCGCTAGCACAGAAATGTAAAGATCTAGGTCAGGAGCGTCTGAGTTGTATAGGTAAATAAATGCACGGTGAGTGTTTAGAACTAGGCTAGGTTAAGGCCTGTTGAAACTGGATGTTACTTATAACTCATGATAAACCAGCTCGGTGGGTCTTGGTATGCTTGCAATCACCTGTTAGTAAGCAATGGGAATTTCTTGTCATTGGCTACACTTCAGTCTGACACTATAAATTCACAACAGATTTACAGCTTTCTGAGCCCCCTTGGCAGAGTTACAGGCCAATAACACAACAGGAATGGCAATCTGGCTAGTTGTTTTACCCACCACACATTTTACAGATTATAGTCTTTAAGACACCAAGGAGTTGTAAGATCCAGATAATAAAGCCACCGGAGGTCAGAGCTACAGGGATCATGTTAGACTCTAGGCCATGAAACACATATGTGCTGATAGGATTTGTCTACTTCTCTCCCGTGAGGTGCTATTGAATAGCAGACCCATTGCTATAAAGGCTGCCCAGAGGGAGAACAAATTAAGCACTGGTCCATCCACCTAGCTCCTTTGTCATCCAACCACAGGGGTGGTCTGGAGTCACCAGCTGGCTGCACTGCTTTGTCCACATACTGATAGGAACAGAAGATGCCCAAGCAGCAAGGATCAGCTCTCTTGGAGTAATTGCAGCCTTCACAACTTGTTCAGCTAACTCCTCTTAGGCACCAGAATAGTGACAGTGATTAAAACAATGGAGTGAGTGGCCACACATGGACTGTCCTTTCATGAAAAGAGAAATATTTTCCTAAGTCTGGACTTCTCCAACCAGAAGCATTTGTGACCAGTTCCAAGCATTGTGCATAGAAAAACAAAACCAACCTAAACAAAACTAAAAATTACCCCTGACTCCATAAGTCACATGCTAGCAGGTGCACACAAAGAAGTGTGACAACACTGGTCTAAGACAACCCTAGGAGCTAATTCCAAATTCCAAAGACCACTGATTTTTAACTCTTTAATATTTTTCTAATCAGTATTCTCCTTTTTTACTACCAGGAGTGTAGAGACACCAACCCTCCCTCGGTTCTATCTATACAGAGGAACTGAGTAAAATGAAGCTAAACGACATTGTCTGAAATCTACCTAAAGTAAGGCAAAAGCCAATGTCTCTTCACACAATGTTCTAGTAACTTGGTTACTAACTTGGTTGAGGACTAACTTGACTAGTAACATAGAATAAACTTGATTTATCAGGGTTCACAGCAGAAGCTTTATAACTTTAAGAAGACTGTGCTAAGGAAGCCTGCAAAATAACTCTGAAACTAGAGTAGCTTTGCCAATATTTACATTCTGATTTTCCAACCACATCACATCTGCAGGCTCCGCTTTTGCCTTACTGATCTTACTCCCAAGTCCTCTGCCACTGCTCAGTCAGTGGACAGACTTGGTCTAAACTTTTCCTTCGTACCACACAATGGTGAAGCACACATCTTGCTTTCTAATCTTTTCTCTGTGCTGCCCAGAAAGCAGGTATATCCTTACATTATGCAAAGAGAAAAGGCCCATAAGGTTGAATCTAAGGGATATTTTGAATGCCCTTTTTAGCCCGGATATCCACCTTCCTCTAATCCCACCATTAAGAGCCATTTGATTGAGTCTTAAAGGATAGTTTTGTTTGTTTGTTTGTTTGTTTGTTTGTTTTACCAAAATCACTGTCACACATAAATACCCAGTGTAAATATAACCTCAGTATAGCAGTCCAGTTCCATTCAAACATTAAGCCTGGGCTTTGCTTACCACAACATCTCTGCCTCTCCAGATATATGACCTCTAACCTATATTTAGGGATTCTTCTGTGTATGTTAGGCCATGGAGGAAAGTAGATGCCCCCCACGGAGAGCAGTTAGAGGCCGCAGTGATGTTTCATCATCTATAATCCATGAGCAACTAAAGACAACTTTCCATGAAAAGTCAATACATTACAAGGTAATGAGACTAATGGCTTCATCAACATGGCTTTTCTGACTACCTGAAAATGTGCAGTCCTCTCCCCAGCTGACAGAAAATGGGCTGCCTATGAGGGCTAAGCTTTCAAGGTACTCCCTCATCCTCTGCTTGGCTTCTCCTACCACCTACCCCACACCACTTCTCTACCTGGTTTATACCACCTTCCCTCATTAATCATCTCCCTACTTTCCCTCCACTAAGGTCACCCAGACTCCTCTATGATTCCCCTCTCTTTCATGCAGGGACCTGACAATGTGGGGTAGAAAGAGGAGCAGCCTAGCTCTCTGGTTCTTACTCTACCTTCATTCCAGCTTTTTTGGTTATGGTCCTGACATCTTAGGACCCACTTTGAAGATTGGAAAATAAAACTTAGCAGTTTCTTGCAGTTTCTAAAAGCAACATGGATTCTTCTGATTAATGGAATGGGGTGGAGGATGGGGGTAAGATAATCATATAAAGGAAGTGAGGAAAAAGAAACATGGAACATTAATTTTTCAAAATATTATCTGACCTCACCAGATATTGGCATTTAGCAATTGAAAAACAAAAATCTGTTGATTAACTGTGCTAGGTGATAGAGTATTCCTACCTACCTCACGGGTCTATAAAAAGGTCAAAATAATATATGTAAAGTACTTAACACAGTGCTTGGCACACAATAAGTGCTTGGAAAAGGTTAGCTATTATTATCAAGAAGGAAGAAACTGAGTTAGAAGTAGCCTAGGGAAACACAGAAAAATGAAAATAAAAACAAACCAGGGGCACCTGGGTGACTCAGTGGGTTAAAGCCTCTGCCTTCGGCTCAGGTCATGATCCCAGGGTCCTGGGATCGAGCCCCATATTGGGCTCTCTGCTCGGTGGGGAGCCTGCTTCCTCCTCTCTCTCTGTCTGCCTCTTTGCCTACTTGTGATCTCTGCCTGTCAAATAAATAAATAAAATCTTAAAAAAAAAAAAAACAACAACAACAAAAAAAAAAAAAAAGGAAATCTCCACCACTGCTCAAGCTTAGTGAAAGCCAACAAAACAAGGCCCACCATCTTGGTTTCTCCCCCTTCACCAATTCCTCTTTGAATTAGCTTTTGTCTTATGGCAGTTAGGAGGCTCCATCCTACTGACCTGCCACAAATTATTAGATCCCAAGGAAGCCCACTTTATCTGCACTCAAACTCTTAGTTAATTTTTGGCCTATTCTTTATAAAGTTTCCAGCAGAGATTTTGCTGTACCTATAATTATATCAAAACACTCTTACAAAAATTAAACATCAACCTGATATTGTAGCAGATAATGCTCCTTCAGAGTGGCACCATCAGGCGTCCAATGACAGGAAGCTGAGTGAAGTGGTCCCCTCGAAGTCACAACAGAGACCCTTCAACAACAGGTAAATACTACAAAACTATTCATTAGAACCTGCGTATAACACGCCATCACCGCAGGGAAAGCCAGTTTAAAATCATAAATGTCAAGACATAATTAGCTTAAAGGTCAGGTTTAATTACAGTTGTTGAAACTGAAATACACTAATTACTGAAACCATGTTGGAAAATTATTTTAATGGTCTAGAATGTTTTGTTGTTACCTTTGTTTTTACCAAATGATGGCTCTTATTGTTTGATGAGAAAAAAAAATTAAAAAATGGTGACGGGCATTTGCTTCCCTGCATAGTGGAAGCAGAGAAAAAAACAGAGGGTTGATAGAAAACCCCACAACTCCAAACAGCTCTGCAGAACAGTTGCTCCACGTTATTGTATTATTAATCATTTTCTTATAATCGGTGCTTTAGATATAATTTTAATGAAGCTTCAAGGAAGGCTCAATGCATTACACTGTAACAACAAAGGAAGCACATTTATCACTTGGCTCGTAGGTTTAATGGCAAAACAAATCAATAAATAAACAACTGGTGAGAAAATAACTCAATAAGTGGAAAAAGTTGTTTACCTGTAGGATTTCTAAGATTTCTACCAGGAATATTTATTGACTCACCTAAGTATTTTTGTTGAGTTTTTTATCATCTTTTTCCTTTGGGTTTCCAAAGCCCAGAAAGTTTGCACAATCTTTCACTTAATTTTATTTTTTTTCTCCTGTTTTGTTTAAAAGGGAAAAAAAAGTAATAATACCTTTCAAAGTTTGGCTCTGTTTTAAAAAAGAAAATAAAAGAAAAAACTGCACAAGGAATTTAAGAGATAAGCAACCACAAGTTACCAGAAGATCCACATAATTGGTAAGGAAAGGCCTTTGGAAGATATGGTCTGAATACTGATATGTATCCTCATAGGGGAAAAGGAAGTTTTATGCAGTGTAGTTCTCATATGGAGATTAGCACACCTGAAAAGAACTGAAACATCAATTTCTGGAGGAAAAAATATTGTTAAGATGAGGCAAGAACCTACAGAATGTGTTTTGTCAAAATCGAGAACAAAGGGCTAAGGAAACACTGTTCTACTCTCTGAAAGACAGAGGGAGACAGTTTTAGTTAAGAGAGGAGGAACTGCATGACACCAAAGCATTTATGTAGCTCCAAAGAACCCACTTGTGACAAAGCCAGAGCTGAGCTCTTTGCCAGGGAGCCACAGACAACACAAGGAGAGTCTGCACTCTGCTCTAGTTCAATAATGGAAAAAGAAAATGACATTTAATTAAGAGTTGCCTGCCTTCCAGGTACTTATGACATTGAAATCAGTGTGGACATAAGGCATTAAAGCTGACATCAACATAGTTCACCCAAGAAGTCATTTACTTAAGATTTACAGCCAACTGCAAGAGAAAAGTGAAAATTTATGAAAGGTTTCCATCTGGCAGGCTATATCATTAGTATTCATACTGATAGCACCAATGATTTAAATTTCTTAATCTAAGTGAAGATATGCATCAAAAAATTCCCCTAAAATATGTCTAATAGCTCCAGCTGACTTCTTTATTAGAGTCTGCCTGTGAAAAAAATGTCAGATATCAATGAAGTCATCAAATGTTAATTTTAGTCTATTCAACTAATAGAATTTCATAATAAAGTAGCATCAGTGTGGCTGAAACCCCCACCCAAACTCTTTGAAAGAGACACAATAAACTAAGTACTTTTCATTGCTTTAAAAGATAAAACCTGATTGCCATGTTTGATCTGGTTATAGCAAGCATTTCGAGTCATAACAATGATCATTTATTAAATTTCAATAGCTCTTTTGGGGGATCGAGACGGGGGTGGAAGGAGCAGCCTTTGGCATGTGTTGTTCAGGACCTATGAATAAATCCTGTTAACAGAGAGGAGGAAATAAGTATAAATCTCCTACTGCAGGAGAAGCACTGTGCCATCCATTTTTCTGAATTAAAGCACACTGTCACTACAAAATGCCCTCATGTTGTCAAAACAGGACTGTGCAAGAAGATAAACCCTTGACACCCTCTCTTAAAACTGTAGATAGAGAAGTGTTTAAAACAAAAAGGCATGTGGTTTACATAGCACAAAACAAACCCAAGACTTAGAATATTCTCCGATGATAGTGGGTACAACTTAAAAATACATTCAACTTTTGGCGATTCACAGACATGTACCCCTGGGGATAAAAATACATTATATGTTTATAAAAAATTAAAAAATTAAAAAAAATACGTTCAACTTTTAAAAAGGTTAGTACAATTTCAGGGGTTCCATAGAAGATACCAGAGAAATAAAGAAAAGTGCAAGAGTTCTGATATCAGGAGGCAGGCTGACATTAAATTTGGTTCCACCACATTTTAGCCCTGTGACCTTGACACAGCTATTTATCCTGCCTGGTCTTCTGTTTCCCCATCTGGAAAATAATGCCTAGCTCATAGGGTTGTTGGACTATGAGTGAGATGTTATATAGGAAGTTCCCAAAACAGTGGTTCACAAAAAGTTTCTAGCTATGGAAAGCTTTTCAAGGTTCTCTATGGAACTAAAAATACTCTATGCTTTGTGGAGCTCTGAGCCCCTTCCAAACCCAGAACTTAGGTGCAGGAGTTGAAGGAATTAGTTATCTTTCCAAGAGCCAACCCCCACCCCTTCTCCTAAGGGGGAGGAAATGTCAGTTGCATCCAGATAGGTCATATAAATATGCCAAGGAAATAAACCACTCCCATAATCTAGGAAATAATCATGATTGATTTTATGTTAGATATATATATACATATATATATATATCATAATTAGCAATATCAGTCAAATAGTTCTGGCTCTCTGCCTTACATGTACAAAGTAGTCTTGCATTTCTTGTTTTTTTTGTGTTTTTTTGATGAGACTGTGTTATTAGTTATAATTAATGGATCAAGAATACAAGTAACATTGGGATTTACTGAACTATGTGAAACCCTCACTTTTCCCTCTGGCACAATAACCAGCTATATTTAAGATGGTAGCTGCTTACTCATCCTGAGTCTCTGAATGATGATGTAGAAAGAAATCCCAGTCAATTCACAATGCGTATGGAATGTGACCAACAAATAAACCTTTGTTGTTGCAAACCACTGAGGTTTTGGAGTTGTGTGTTCCTGTAGCAGGTCCTGAATTATCCTTACTCCTACAATAGATACTTCCTGCTGGGACCAAACAAGATGAATAAGAAATGAAAAGAAAGAGGTGCACTAAGGAAAAGACCTCATTCTTCCAGTTTTTATGCAGTTGTGTGAGCATTTGATTCTACCAGAGTTGGGAGGGAATATCAAGGTAGACTTCATAAAGGAAGTAATCCTTGAAATGATATGATCTTAAAATATTTGAGGGTATGATGGTATGATGATATGAGGGTATGAAGAATAATCTTAAAATATTACCGGATTGATTAGAGTGAAGGATGAAATGAATATCAGAGAGAGAGAGTAGTTGAATAAGTAGACAGGGACAGGGGGTAATGCTCTCAAAGAGTTGTCTAAAGAGATAAGCAAGATATCAGAAAAGTCCCTACATAGCCTTCATGGTATTTGAACTTTATTTGGTGGGCCAAGCACTTTTCCCCTATAAAACCTATGGCAATTGTTATATATCTATGGATAATCCCAGATTTTGAGTGAAATAACAATGACATCATTACTATCACTGAGGACAGTTGTCACACAGTGTATCCCATGACATTTAAAAAAAAAAAAAAAAGATTGGCTGCGACTTACGCATACCCTCATCTCTTTCTATTCTTTTCAGAAAAGAATATTAGAGCTTAAAATTGTGAGATTCCTATTTAAAAAGTAAATCACTACCAATCTTCAATTCTTTAACTCAGATAGTAGCAGACATTCAATTCACACTTTACAAATGATCCTAAACCACTTATAGGTCCTGACAAAGAACTTCTACTACAGGCACTGGGAGCCATCAGAGATTTTTAAGCAGAGAAGTGACATGACTAGACGTGCACATTTTAGAAAAAAATATCTAGTAACAAAGGGATGGATGGAATGAATGGGGCAAAATGATATCTAGGGCATCATTTAAGAGACTGTAGCAATCATAAGCTGTTACACCTTACAAAGAAAGAAAAGAAGGGGCATGTGTCCATCTGCCAAATTCCAAGAGAGTGAAAATTTGTCTTTATTGAGGTTGTGGTTATTTGAAAACTACTTTCAGGTAAAGTATCTTTTTTTTTTCTTCCTCCCAATAATCTCTCAGTAGAAGTAATTATCCACCTGCTTCCACCATATGTCTCTCCTTGTTTTCTGTCTCTCTTCCCTCACCATTGCTTCATCCCTCCCTTGGGAGAACTCAGAAGTAGGTTTTAAGACCTTGAAAGTTGCATAGTTGGTAGAGTGGAGTGTTTTTCCCTTTTCCTAGAAAACCATGGCAATAATAACCCAGGTTAAGATAATGAGGGTCCTCACTGAGACAGTGTTCATGTATGGAAGAGGAAGAAATAGAACAAGTTGATGGTAAGCTTCAGGACATAATACACCTTTATATTGACAGTAGAACCCACTTTTCTGGTTAAATTGTCAGATGTCTAGAATGTGGTACGCACTCAACAAATATTTACTGAATAAATATATAAGTTTGACAGGCAAAATGCAAAGTACTGAATGTATGAAGCTAGATCAACAATGATGCTTGATGTAAGTTTCTAGCTTTGCTATTAACCCAAAATCTTAAGGCATAGATGGCATCCACCACCTCTACTTCATTTTCTCATAGAAGTCATTTTAAATTGACCACTTTAATTTTTCACTGTTTTGCTAGACACATCATCAGAAGCCTTCCAAAGACAATGTTCCAGAAAATCATTGCCAGTTGATCCAAGTTGGTGCGGTAAATGGAACCCAGTCGCTCACTTGTGGGACTTACTAATGTATTTAATGAGTTTGAAAAGAATCAAGCAGCATAACAAAGAAGAAAGAACTACATTCTGCTCTTTATTACTACTCTCCTTTTAATTATGTTTCTCGGGATTTTGTCCTAATGAAAGAAAACAAGAGCATATGAGGTCAGCAGATGCTGGCTGACAGGTCTCCAGTCTCAAGGGCGGTAGCAATGAAGAGTAGGCCTGTGTGGGATGAGGAAGGATGGAATGAATGGAGTAGGTGGGTTGGCCTAAGCAAGCTATTTATTTTGAGAGAAAAAGAAGAAATTTGTCTTATTTGTTTTGTTAACATAAAATCTGCAGGTGCTCCCTACATAGAACTTTTCAGTACAAACCATCTAAGCCAAATAAGGGATATGAAAACCACATCACACCAGAAAGAAAGAATTAGATCATCTAACCCTACTCTCACAGTGAATTCACAGAGTTTCCATAAATAATATCAGCCACCCCTCAAGGTCCCTATTAATAAACTGAAAGTCAGAACTCCTTCCAATAATGACAATAATCACTTATTGAACACATAATGCGTACTAGACAACATGTAAGCATTTTGCATATCCTATCAAAGCCAAGACTATATCTCCTTTGGAACCAGGAATGGTGAAAAGACATACCCCTTTTATTTTATTTGTATCATTATCCCTACCTAACACATGACAGGAATCAAGGCTCAGTAAGATTAAGGACCTTGTACTTATGTCACATAAGAAAGAAAGTCTGTCTGGTTCCAAAGCTAAACATAAGAACCAGTATTCTATATGAAAACTGCTAAATGTCATTTTTCAAATTACATCCAGGAACCTGGGCTAAGACTGAAGCTTCAGAAAACAATACAATCCCCATGTGTCCCAGTAAAACTTCTGTTTTGGAACATAATACTGACAAGCTTCTGAAAATGAATACCATTCAGCAGACCCAACCTGTTTAATGACTAGCAGTGTCCTGCTATGTACTATCTGACACTGGCATATAAAACGCTTTATGAGGCCTTTATTGACCTGTTAATGTCACCCCAGGGCTAACTGAGTAGTATATTATCTACAATGGAACTGTGGAAACCTGGATCCAATGGCAATCACTAGCACTAACCCAGAAACATACAGTTAACCTGGGCCAGCTGCCATCAGATAAATGAAGAACTTTGGCTGGTTAATTTTCTGAGGGCAACAACACAGATAAAGTAGCGGCCTGGTGAACTGACTGCTTCTCTTTTTCAAGAAGTAGATACCACTGTAGCCTTGGCAATTACGAGATGATTTTACATTGCACTGGGCAAAAAAATAGGACATTCTGGAAATGTGCTTTCTCAACATTTGGCACCTCAAAACTAGGGGAAGAAAAAAACCTGGCAGAATTATTTGGAAAGATGAAAAATGTAAGTGCCATTATGAACCCTTTTCCAATGGTAAATAACCAAGATTTTATTGGATGGATGTAATTAGAGATAGCTTTCAGTGCAGCTTGGATACAGCTGCTTCTGTCCTCCTGGCACCAGACTGTTGCTGGATCATTCTGTGGCCATTGGCAATTTAGCCAATCAGTTCCACCTCAGTGCACCCAGCTGACCTCTTTCTTCACTGAGAGATGATGGACCTGCTTATTAAGACTGCTCAGAATTCTAAAATGAAGTCTCAAAATCTCAAAGGCACCTTGAAATATGCACCTCTGATGACACTTTTATCAGGCTTTATCTTAAATTAGTATTTGTTCTGGGTATGTTTGTGTTCTAGGAGGCCCTTGGGAAAAAAAATCCCTACAATCAGCCTGACACCTCCCTGTCACTGCCAGGTAATAGTTTTTGCTTCTCCCAAAGATGAGAAAGAATTAAAGTACAATGTCTGTTGTCTATTTGCTTGAGGGGAAATGTACAAAGGCCACTGTAAATCGTTGAGAGATAGACTATCCCCAATGAAGAGCAATATTTGTAAATTCTCAAGGCCCCTTTGTTTTTAAACCAAAATTGCTTGCTCTTTATGGATATGTAAAACTGGGGAGAGTTGTCTCTCTATGTCCTAAATATGTTCATATAAAATAGTGACTGGATGTCACAATAGAACAAAAGTTCATGTGCCTTGAGGGAAGCAGCAAATGGGATAAGAACATCCCTGGCCTCAGAAAAGTTACTCATTGTCTCTACAGGGACTTGCTTACAAGATTCAGACTAACACTCTCAGCACCCATCTTAACCACAAGAAAGCCTTATCAACACCTGGGCCCAACAGTCTTCAGACCAAAGAAGTCCCAGTTTCTGTAGAGTTCTGAAATAATACTTGGCATTTGTTAGGAAACGAGGAAGGGAAAACCTTTAGACCAGTATTTGTCCCTTAGCATTTTACAATTTCAGTCTCCTTATCATCACAAGAATCAAGCGCTCTCTGGTCAGGAGAAGGGAGGTACCACCAATTGACACAGGGCCTAAAACAATCCATCTACACCCTAGACTGTGAGTAACCAGAGGACTCTGGTCATAGCCCTTGCCTCACAATTCAGAGCACAGAACTGTTCCTTAAAGTTGCTCCACAGTGGTTTACTGCACTGAATTACAGTCAACATCGATACCCTAAATGTCCTTTTCTTAGTTTGGAATGGAAGGGGTATCACTATTTTATAAAAGCTCTAAATGTAGTCCTGTCTTTGCTTTCAAGGAGACTGCAAATAGAAATGACTTCTTTATTTTATTGGTACCTAATTCCTAAACACAAGGAGACTGAATATATCACTGTCTATGGGGAAGAGGTCCAGCACACAGCCATTGAGCAGTAATCTCAAGGGGTGACTTGATCAGCCTTCAAGCCAGCTAATTATTAAAAGCTATTATCATTATTAAGAGCACCCCTCACCCACTTTCCTTTGTCTTAAAAAGGCATTTTATTTAGATAAAACCCAATTTCCTTACTGTATTAAATACAATTGCTACACACACACACACACACACAAAAACGGAAATTTAGCAACTTAAAGCAACAACTTATTGGGGCACCTGGGGAGCTCAGTGGGTTTCTCAGCTCAGGTCATGATCCCTGGGTCCTGGGATGGAACCTCGCATCAGGTTCTCTGCTCAGCAGGGAGCCTGCTTCCTCCTCTCTCTCTCTCTCTGCCTGCCTCTCTGACTTGTGATCTCTGTCTGTCAAATAAATAAAATCTTCAAACCACAACTTATCATCTCATACAGTTTTTAAGGTCAGAAATCTAAAATGGTTTAGCTGGGTAGTTCCCTTGTGGGCTTGCAGCAAGCCGTTGGCTAGAATAGCTTGACTTGGACTAGAGGATTCACTTCCAAGCTTACTCATGTGGCTGTCGACAGGAGACTACATTGCTCACCCTGTGACCCTCATCATAATGTTATTCTCAAGATGGTAGCTGGTTTCCCACATTGCAAGTGATCCAAAAAAGAGGGAAGGATAAAGAAGGAGAGCACACATTCAAAATGGAAACTATAATGTCTCTTACAACTAATCTCAGATGTCATATACCACAACTACTGCTATATTCCATCAGTCATACAGACTAACCCCACTACAATGTATGAAAGGACCACACAAGAGTATGATTGGGAGCCATCTTGGAGTCTTGCTACCACTTATCAAGGCCCATAATGCCCAACACAATATCTTCCCTGCTTACCTCTCATGACTTTTTATTTTATTTTATTTTAATTCTAGTATAGCTAAAATAGTGTTATATTAGTTTCAGGTGTACAATATAGTGATCCAACAATTCCATACATCACCCAGCGCCTATCACAGGTGCCCTCCTTAACCTCCATCATCTATTTCACCCATCCTCCCTCTGGTAACTATCAATTTGTTCTCTATAGTTAAGAGTCTGTTTCTTGGGGCACCTGGGTGGCTCAGTTGGTTAAGCATCAGCCTTTGGCTCAGGTCATGATCTCAGGGTCCTGAGATCAAGGCCCATATCTGGCTCCTTACTCAGCAGGAAGTCTGTTTCTCCCTCTGTCTCTCCCACAACTGGTGCTTGCTCACTTTCTCGTTGTCTCTCTCTCTCAAATAAATAAATAAAATCTTTAAAAATCAATTTCACTTTTTTTTAAAAAAAAAAGAGTCTGTTTCTTGGTTTGTCTTCTTTTTTTTTTCTTTGCTGCTTTTTCTTGTTTCTTAAATCCACATATAAGTGAAATCAAGTCTTTCTCTGACTGATTTATTTTGCTTAGCATTATACTAGCTTATTATATATAGCATTATACTTAACATTATACTAGCTCCATCCATGTAATTGCAAAAGACAAAAACACACTATTTTTATGGATGAATAATATTTCATTATATATATACCATATCTTCTTTATTCATCTTTCAATGGACACGGGCTGCTTCTATAATTTGGCTATTATAAATAATGCTGCTATAAACATAGGGGTCCCATGTATTCCTTTGAATTAGTGTTTTGTATTTTTTGGGTAAATACCTACTGCTGAGATTACTGGATTGGAGAGTAGTTCTAAGAGTGAAGTTTATAGCAATATAGGCCTACCTCAAGAAGCAAGAAAAATCTCAAATAAACAACTTACCTTTACACCTAGAGGAAGTACAAAAAGAAAAACAAACAAAACCAAAAACCGACAGAAAGATGGAAATAATAAAGATTTGAGCAGAAATAAATGATATAGAAACTTAAAAAAAAAAAAAAAAAAAAAAAAAAAAAAAAAAAAAAAAAAAAAAAAAAAAAAAAAAAAAAAAAAAAAAAAAAAAAAAAAAAAAAAAAAAAAAAAAA
>PISX010008761.1:0-79884 GCA_004024625.1 Mellivora capensis | reverse complement strand
TGTTATTTGTTATGCTCCGCAAATAAGTGAAACCAT
The DNA here is from genome assembly GCA_004024625.1 of Mellivora capensis. Lineage (NCBI taxonomy): Eukaryota > Metazoa > Chordata > Mammalia > Carnivora > Mustelidae > Mellivora > Mellivora capensis. Next base: position 79,848 of record PISX010008761.1, on the reverse strand, counting down.
ATGATAATTGACTCTCTCTGCTTGACTTATTTCACTCAGCATAATCTCTTCCAGTCCCGTCCATGTTGCTACAAAAGTTGGGTATTCATCCTTTCTGATGGAGGCATAATACTCCATAGTGTATATGGACCACATCTTCCTTATCCATTCGTCTGTTGAAGGGCATGTTGGTTCTTTCCACAGTTTGGCGACCGTATCCACATAAGATTTTCAAGGTCTTTCTTACTATGGCTCAGAACATATCTTGTTTCTGCTCCTTTGACAGACATGAATTTAGTTCTGCAAATGTATGACACACAGCAGAGTTTCAAAGGTGAAACTTTGTGCTGTTCACGTGCTTGCAGTTTTGTCATTGGTTACCCTTACAATTTAGAAAAATTACTTAACATAATTTTGTTATCAGGCTCAGGAAAATAACATCCTATGATTGTTACACAATTAAATTTTGTTCATATTCTTGAGCTATTATACAGAATGAAAGATGAGTTTAACACAAAGTTGGTTCAGGGATAGGCAAATTTAATTAGTTCAGAGAAGTTAAATACCTTGACTCTAAAAACATTTTTCTCAACAATTAAGAACAGAAGATCAGTTTAGATTTTACCTCTCCAGTCTTCTTTATAATATTTATTCAAAATATTGAGGTTTTGATCGGTGACTATTATGTTAGATTCAATAACACTAGTATCTGAAGCATAATAACAAGAACCCAAAATTATATAAAATAATAAATAATAATAAATATATAATAAACTAGAGAGGATTTAATATAATATGATGTAATCATATTATAAATTTATATTATATTATAACATTTGCACCCAAAATGTGTTTGGTATCTATGGAAAGGTAAAATTTTAGAAATACAAACAAATTATATTGAAATTTTCTACCACAACATTTGAAACACAGTATGTAAGGAATAAAATTTAGTTAACTTCACTATATCATTGAGCCCTTTAAGCAGTTATGTAAAGTGGATTGTAATGATGCCAGTTTATAAAAGAGGAAAAGTGGATGAAAGTTGGTAAGAAGCAGGCGTAACACTATTGCATTCATGGATGGCAAGCCTAATATTCAAACCTAGATCTCCCTTACTCCAAATTCCATGTATCTCTTCCCCCGCATGGCACCATTCTGAGAAATAAATATATGGGTAACACAAGTCATGACAAAATTACTTTTCATCAGGGAATATAAGGGACAGAGTCATGGTGAAGAGATCAGTGAATGGCATCTTAAAGGGCTACAGTGAAGAGATAGGGCATGTTTATGTTCTAGAAGGGGGAGAGAATGAGCAAAGTAAGGGGTAAGTTGGCATGAGGCAAATGTCACAAACTAGCTCCTCTAATACTATCAACACTTTCTGTTGAGAAGGCCAAGGTGAGTTTATGCTTTCAGCAGTGAAGGAAAGCACTGTTTTGCCTTAGTACTGTCCCAGGTCAAAATTGGGATATTTATGAAATATGGATGTCCGATTTGGACAGTCTGGATGTCTGTCCATTTGGAAGTCTGGATGATTTTCCAGACTTAGTATTGGTGAAATATTATGATATAATAGTTTGAGATTGAGAGATACAGTGAGGGTACGCTTTGAAGCAAGTATTCCATGAAATGTTGGCCAATCTGTCCTTTAAAAGTTTCCCTTTAACATTTCATGGTTTTTTTGGCAAGTTCCTAGGGAAAAATGACATCCTCTCATTTTTGTAAATAAAGCTTTATTAGAACACAGCTACACCCACTAATTTACTCCTTGTCTTCGGGGTGTTTTTGCACTAAAAAGGTATACTTGAGTAGCTGCAAAAGAGACTCTTTGGCCTCCAAATTATAAAGTACTTATAATCTGGCATTCTACACACACACACACACACACACACACACACAAATTGTGACCCTTGATATAGATGATTTCAGTTCTCATAAACAGCTTTCTTTGCCCCAGCACTAAGAACTAAACAGTCTAGTATCTTCAACATTTTAGGCACAATCCCTCCTCCAGCTGACTGATGTCTCTTTGTTTCCACATATCTATAGGTTAGGAGATAGAATCTTGTTCTTTGCTGTATACTGATTCCCCCACTCCAGCATCAATATTCCTCAGCCAATTATAATTTTATTTGGATCAAAAAACTCTTCCTTCCCTCCTCTCTTTCTTTCTCTGTCTTTATTTCCTTCTTTCCTTCTTTCTCTCTCTCTCTCTCCTTCTCACCCCCAACTCCTTTTCTCCAATCTTGGATTTTTGTTGTTGTTGTTGTTGTGGTTTAATTTCTTCCTTAGTAAGATAGAGAGCATTTGCTTTGGTGATTCCTTCTTCCCAATCTGTTTTCCAAGGCACGGTTTGGTTTTTTAAATATAAATATGCTAAGTACCAATCCCTGTTCTCTATTTGATACACAGCCAATGAATAAAGACTAGGCTTCAGTATTCAAAGTGTGTGGTAACCTAAAAGGAAAAGGGAATTTTAAAAAATTCTATTTTGGTTGGTGTTTACTTATTTAAGAAAAAATATCCCACAAACATATACATAAGTAGAAAGCAAATAAATACAAAGGAAGGGGTCAAGTCAGAATGCAATTTCTATTAATGGAGTAAAATTTAACTGAAGTGGCTGCTCAAGAGCACAGATGAGGGTGAGGTCTATAGTTTTCTACCCTATTTTCTCATCTCTATCTTCTTGCTTCTCTCCTGGTTTTACCTACAGTATAGTAGTAGTCTATTGTAATTTGTAATTATCTACTCCAAAACTAATAATGAAAATCAAGCCCTAAATTTAATTTCCTTGACTTCATTTTTTTAATTAAACACTGCCTCATTTCATACAGTTGACCATCCTCTCTTTGTAGCAATTCTCCCTTCTTTTTTGCTACACTGTTCTTTTCTGATTTTTTTTTCATATTCCTGGTCTCTTCCTCATGGATCTTAATAACTTCTCTTCTTTTTTTTTTTTTGAGGCAATTCCCAAGCTCTGCTCCTTTTTCTCATTTTCTTTCTCATTAATTTTTAACGTTGATGTTATTCACCCCATTGCAGAGTGGTTGAAAACACAGACTTGGCATCAGACAAACTTGGTTTGAACTCCAAACTTTTATAGTTAATATCTCTGTAACTTTGAGGAAAGTGACCTGAGCAATCTGGGGGGCATTTTCTGCTTCAGTAAAATGGAGCTAATTCTATCTATCTCATAGCATCTCTAGGTTAATACTGTTAGGCATTAACGAGGTACATTAAACTTAATTTACATGAAATCAAACATTATTTAATAATATTAATTTTCTCCCTCTATTTCTGTATCAGCCACCAACATTCTAGTGTTGTAGATTATACAACTGTTTGAACTACTTCTTCCAGGGCCTATCTAATTTAATTTTCATGCATTGTACTGCTCTTATGTCTTTCTTTTATCATACACATCTATTATTCCCTTCCTGCTGTTTTTACAAAGATACTTAAAACTCAAAATTACACTACATAAACTTTAACAAGATTTTTCCATGCTAAATAACCTTTTTCTTCAAAAATTACCATTTGAGTGTCCTGAGTAATCTTAATTTAGTGACATTTTTCTTAGTATATAAGTTTATATTATGGAGGAGTAAGAAAAGGCCTGATGAAATATTTAAGTAAAATATGATAGAATCTGTACAAGTGTGAAGATGTTCTAAAGATGCTCTGAGTTTTTTTTCTAACATTCACAATGTAATAAAAGATAAACTAAGAAATTGATTCTAGAAAATACACCATCTTTAAAATTTTGCATATTAAATCATTTAACCCTCACTGACACATTAAAATGTTTTGATCTGCCTTTGAAACCATTAACAGCAATGTCAACCTTCCATATATATTTTTTAAAGATTTTATTTATTTATTAGACAGAGATCACAAGTAGGTAGAGAGGCAGGCAGAGAGAGAGAGGGGGAAGCAGGCTCCCTGCTGAGCAGAGAGCCCGATGCGGGGCTTGATCCCAGGACCCTGGGATCATGACCTGAGCCGAAGGCAGAGGCTTTAACCCACTGAGCCACCCAGGCACCCCGAACCTTCCATATATTAAATATGTGAATATAATTTATTCAGATGCATGGATTAATAATAATAGAAATATTATTTATAAATATTAAGAAAATTCAGCATACTACAGAAATGGTACCTTAAAAATACAAGCTAAAAGGTCTTGTCAAATACTCTTTATTTGTTCTGTGTATGTGACTAAAGTCAACAATCAGAATTGTGATTTTCAGAAATTTTCATTGACTGGGAAGCTTAGAATGGTTTCAGGAATCTAAAGTGGGTAAAAATGCCATGCAAAAAAATTGAGACAGTTTGTGAACAGAAAAACCAGAAAGATCTTATTGTCCTATAGGAATAAGATATGATCTCACTTTTCCAGACTCAATAACGACAACATAAATCAGACAGACAAAAGGAGTAAGCCTCATGAGAACTTTTAATCAGCAAATGAAAAAGGTTATCATCATATATTTAACTTTTTTAAAAAAGATTTTATTTATTATTTATTTGACAGAGAGAGACAGAGAGAGAGAGGGAACACAAACAGGAGGATTGGGAGAGAGAGAAGCAGGCTCCCCGCTGACCAGGCAACCTGATGCGGGGCTTGATCCCAGGACCCTGGAATCATGACCTGAGCAGAAGGCAGACACTTAACCAACCGAGCCACCCAGTGGCCCCCATATATTTAACTTTTAAATAATGACTTAGACTATGTTTATGTATTATAAACTAATTTTTGTTGGTGTGAAATAAACTGCTATGTCTAGATTTGAATAACAGTGTTTGTCTCTGTTTCACTGTAAGTTCTTTCTCATTTTCCTTAGCAATTTTATAGCATATTTTTTTATCTAATTAGCTTTACTTCATTAACAAGTTGTTGTTGTTTTTTCTTAACATAAAGCACATGTTTATAGTTACAGTGACCTACTTTCCTGAGACTTTGGCCAGTATTCACTATAGTGATATAGTCACACTTCTGAGGAAATGTGTAATGATAAGGCTACATCACAAATAAGTGAGTCCCCCTTGAGTTTAGAAATGAGGATGCAGACAAGAAGCTTCCATCAGACTTAGTCATGTATATTTCTATTTCTTAATGTACAAGAATCACTGGTTTCTGAATTTGTACTAAGAAAAAGTCATTTTAACAAATGTCCAATAAAGGAATGTGCTATTTATTTAATTGCACTCCATTGGTTTTGATTAGTTTGTTATGAGGTAGACCAAGCAGCAGCCAGAAAGAATGCGTAGAATCTCTGTACTAAAACACACATGGTGTACCAAGCACACTAGTTGAAACAGACAGGGAATATGTCCCCAAAAGTTCATCAAGTATTCATCCCTCACATGCTGAAATCTTGTTGTGCTAGGAAGAATCATTTAGGGCCCTTACTTTTACAAACCTCATGATTTAATCAGCGAGACAGATACAGGACAGAAAATGATACGGTGTTATAGCAAGTATAATGATAGTAATTTTTACAGGCAGATGAGAGCACAGATAAGAAACTCCTAGCTGAATCTGATGGGAAGTGGGAAGAGGTCAAGAAAAGGTCTTTAGATAAAGGAAACTGAAATATATTTTTTTAAAAAGTTCAAATGGGTTGGCATTTTCCATAACAATATTGTTAAAGAGTTATTGCAAACCAAGGAACATCATAAGGAAAAACAATGAGGTAAAAGAGTCTGTGAGTCTGTAATATATATGATAAAATGTGAGTGTGTGGTGTTGGGGCATATAAAACATGAGTTAAGGAGGGAACGGAGACTGAGAAGTAGGCAGGAACCACCAGATCAGAGAAAACTTTGCATGTCCTATTAAAAAACTTTACTTCTATTGAATTGTAAGTTTGGTGCCACTGAAGACTTTGAAGCAAGTTAACATAAATGTGGAAGTTGAATTTTAAGCAGACTATTCTGGCAATTCAGTGGAAAATAGGTTTGAACAGGACTAAAACAATATCAGGACATTCTGGAAGTATTTTGAACTAGAAACATGATAACTGTAGAGGTCATAAAAGTGGAGCAGAGGATTAATGTTTGAAAATTATTTCAGAAGCATTAACAATGAGATTTGACTAGGTAAGGCAGAAGATAAAACCAGAAAGGACTCTCAGCTTTTATTGGCAACTGCCTACATGGTAGTGCTAAAAACGAAGATGGTGTAACAGCTGATAAGTAGCCAGAAAATGTGTGCGGATGTCATATTGATTTTGAGGTGTCAAGGACACTGCAAGGATAGGGGCTATTCATGGGGGCAAGGGGAGCTGCTCCTTAAGGGCCTGGCCACAGGACAGGAGGGACAGTGCTTACCAGAGCAGAGCTACGTGGTCTGGGACAGGGGTGGCGTAGGCTGCGGTGGACACATAGGGGAGAGCAGGGGAGTGCAGGAGATCTGCAGGAAGACCTCTGGCTGGAGCGCAGGAACCTGGGCTCAAGTTCTAGCATGGCCAACCTCCTAAGAAACCTCGGGTGAGTAATTTAGCTCTCTGAGCCTCAGTTCGCTTACCCGTACAGTTGGTGGGAAGGGCACACTGACTCATCTTCAGGGTGTCCTCCAGCTTGATTTATAAGTTGTGGGGGGAATGGAAATGGGGCTAAGGAATTGAATTTGGTTTCCCTGTGGAAACTTTTTTTTTTTAGGTTCCATGTATTTCATAATGATTATCAAAAACACTTCCAGAAGGAAGTGTTTCTGCATTTGACATCTATGAATTTATTTGCTCCTCACAACAGTCTCTGATACATACAGATAAAATGGTGAATAATTACTTGGATATTGAATATGGGGTTCAGGAGACAAGTCTGTGCTAGTGATACAACTTAGAGCTTTTTCAGCTTATCTATAATAAAAGAGAGAAAGGTCACTAATAGGGGGGCTAATGAATAAAAAGTCCAAAGAACCAAGGATATGAATCTCAGGGTTTTATTAAATAAGAGGACAGAAAAAGAATCAGGTAGAGAAAGGGAGGAAATTTTTCAGAAAGTTAAGAGAACTAATGATACAAAAATTAACAGAATAGAGAATTTTAAGAACTATACAGTTCTTTAGATGTCAAATATAGGGCAGTCTGTGTTACTGGTCTAAAGTGCTTGGGAAGAAGTCTCCTGACAGGAAAATCTTATGGAAAGTAGGACGATATAAGCCACTGGTTCCTCCTTATTCAAGATTACATTTATTGTTTCTATGTCAAATAGTAGAGAATCCACATGCTGGAGAGTACAGGTTATAATTTTTATTTATATTTGTATTTAGTTAGTTAGTTCATTCAAGCTAAGGTTATCCACGGAAGGATTAGGTAGAAATGAAAGATAAATCTTTCTATTGAAATAATAGAGCCCTGGAGTTAGGGAAATAGACATTAGTTTTGACTGCTGCTATAACAAATTTCCACAAACAAAATGCTTTATAACAAGACAGATTTATTAGCTTGCAGTTCTATGAGTTAGAAGTCCCACATAGCTCTCACTGGGCTAACTTCAATACATTGGTAAAGCTGCACTCCTTCTGGAGACTTTTGGGGGGAAGTCTGTTTCATTGCCCTGTCTAACTTCTAGAAACTGTCCACATTACTTGGTTTATGGCTCCCTCCCTTCAACTTAAAAGCCAAGAACACTGCATCTCTTTGACCATTCCTTCTGTAGTCAGATCTCAATCTGCCTCTCTCTTCCATTTTAAGGATCCTTTTGATTACACTGGATTTACCCAGTTAATGCAGGATAATCTCCTTTCACGGTCCTTAACTTACTTGATCAACAAAGTCCCTTTTAACATTAACATTTACTGTTTCCAGTAATTAGAACATGGACATCACTGGGGGAAGGCATCATTCATATTCTGCTTACCATACCCTTATAATCATACAAGGTTTTTGTGTGTGTCTGTGTGTGTGTATGCACACACATGATTCATATTATTTGTGGTACTTATGTTCTATAAAGACACTGAGAATTCTGAATTAGATAATACACAACCAAAGCTATTTGAAGAAATACAGACTTAGGTTCCTGTGAGCCACATACATTTGAGTTGACTGATCAAAAAATAACATTGTTTTATGTATATTTAATTAAACATACCTTGTTTGGGGTGCCTGGGTGGTTCAGATGGTTAAGCGTCGAACTCTTGATTTCAACTCAGGTCATGATCTCAGGGTTGTGAGATTGAGCCCAGAGTCAGACTCTACTAGGCGTGGAGCCTGTTTAAGATTCTCTCTCTCTCCCTCTCCCTCTACTCCTTCCCATTCCACAGGCCCACCAAAAACAATAACAAAAACGAAAAAAAACCTTGTTTAATATATGTTGTTGATTCATTAACATTGAACTCACAGCCAACAGGACTATAACTCATGTCTGAATAAAGCTTATGTAACACAAATATTTTCTCTGTAAAGCACATCACTGCCTTCTTGCTCTGAGGAATAGGAAAAAACACTTTATCTCTATGCTTAGATATTGTTTTAAACAGTGACATCAAGGAAAAGCAAAAAAAAAAGTGAAAAATGTGCAGTAAAATAAAAGGACACTTGTTTACAATATAAAAGCTAAAACAAAAAGGCAGAGCCATGCCTTGTTAGACTTCAACTAGCAATGTGAGTACCAGGCAACTCAAATTTTTCACTGTTCTGTGAATGTTCGTGTCCACAAATGACCACAAAAATGCCACAAGTATTGATTTTCTGATTAAAAATACATTTTAGTGAGTAGGCAAGTTTGCAAATATAGAATTCATGAATAATTACAATAATGATGATTGACTATATCCACATATATATACATACACATATATTAAATTCTTTACAAAAGATAAAGTGCAAAGTAATTCATATATTAAATAGTTTAGAGAAATATGTTAGTATCTTAAAATCTTTCTTGACTTAAATTATCAAGATTTATGATGCTGATGTCACTTTTTACTTTACAAAAACTTCCTGAATCTCTTATCTCTTCCCAAAATCATTCCTTCCTTGTCTAATTTCACTTAAAAATAAAATTATAAAGTAGTAAAATCAATAAACTGCAAAAGGTAATTAAAAATAGACAAAGACAGTTGTCCTGCAGTCACATAAAATTACATGCATGAAAAATGGGAGGAACTGGATTCCATTACAACAGCACAAAAAAGAATTGAGTTGTTCCATTGTTTTGAATTTAGGTACATTCATGAGAAAAAGGCTGGGAGCCAGGAGAGAAACACAGAAATAAACATAATTATTTTAAAAGGATGAAAACATATTTTACGCTTACATCAATTTACAAACAAGGAAAATTACACTGTGGTCCTCAGGAGAATGAAATGAGCCAAGCACTTAGAAAATACCACCCATGCATTTGAAGACCATATGGAAATATGGAAAATAAATTTTTTATGTGCCTTCTAAATTAAAATTAGGCAATAACCAACCAAATTAAATCTTATTGAAATTACAAATGCAGCTCCCTAGTTTTGTTTTTCTAATAGAGTCAACATGTGCTGGCATGTACCATGAGTGAAAGATGCAGGAGGATACATGTATGTTTTTGTGTGTTTTGTGTGCCAGTATCTGTGTCTCTGTGTGAGTCTAAATCTATGTGTATGCAGACATGAAACTTAGCACTTAGTGACAATTTATGTCTTGTCATCTAAAAGCCAGAAACAAAGAACTGAAAATGCCACAGCTCTGTACTGATCTGCAGACTTCATCACCCACACATGATAAACAGAGCTCTTAACTATATCCCAGTAAAGTCCCAAAACTTGCCCCCAGTCCTATTCTCCCTCACATGAGAAAATCATCTGCATCAAATTCTTGGAGCCAAAAAACTAAGAATCATTTTTTATTGCTGTTCTTATTTTTTTATTTTTTTAAATTTTTTAAAGATTCTATTTATTTGTTTAACAGAGAGAGAGAGAGAGAGATGTGTCACAAGAGTCAGAGAGGCAGGCAGACAGAAAGGGGGGAAGCAGGCTCCTTGCTGACCAGAGAGCCTGAAGTAGGGCTCAATCCCATGACCCTGAGATCATGACCTGAGCAGAAGGCAGAGGCTTAACCCACTGAGCCACCCAGGTGCCCCTATTGCTGTTTTTATTTTACCACCCATATCCAAGCCATCATCAGATCTTAATTCTAACTTTATTTAAAAAAAAAAAAAAAAAGATCTATTCATTTGGTGGGGGGAGGGGCAGAGGGAGAAGGAAAGAAAGTCTTAAGCAGACTCTGTGCTGACTGTGGAGCCCCAAGTGGGGCTTGATCTCACAAACCTGAGATCACAACCTAAGCAGAAACCAAGGGTCTAGCACTTAACCAACTGCAGCACCACTCAGGTGCCCCTCAATTCTAACTTGACTTACTCATTTCTCCCCATCTTTAACTCTACCACCTTATTTCCAGCTCTTTTTTTACAGTTATTATTTCAAAAGACTCCTCACTTGGTTTCTCAGGTTTTATTTGTCTCTATAGATTCAATTCAGGAAAGCAGATAATTTTTTTTTTCGAAATGTGATTCGTGGCACCATACTTACTGCTTGATACCCTGGTTACTTTCTGTTTATAATCTAAATTACTAAATATTTGATGAATTTCACATTATCTGACCCTTGCTGATTTGCTGTATCATCTGATACCAGCTCCTCAACACTTGCCTCTTATACTACAAATCATCCTGGCCTTATTTTAACTTCCCAAATGCTAAACTCAACTCCATGTTGGGACTTTTGTCCTAGTCTCTTTGTAAAGTCTGACAATTTCAGATCCCCTCACTTTCTATGTATTTTATGTTTTCCTAACACTTAAGCTATTTTAAGTGACATCCATTATCTATTTAAAAACTCTTTTTCTTTTCCATGTTCAATAGAATATAAACTTCAGAATGGGGAATTATTTGTCCTTTACTATACTCTTGGGCATAGCCTAGTCCCTGGCATCTAGGAAGGTTTCACTGAATAGGTATTGAATTCATGTGAAACTATTGTTATAAAACAACAAAATATCACATTTAATATTAGTTACGAAGAATTAAGGAGCAGTAAAAATATTAATTACGTAAGGCCAACTGATGGTGCTTTGCTGTGTGTAGTGTCATTTATTCAATTAATTTATTTAAATTCTCATTGTTTCTCAGTTTCCTTTAAATATTTTACTTATTTATTTGAGAAAGAGAGAGAGAGTGAGAGTTTGAGAAGGGGAAGGGCCAGAGGGAGAAGCAGACTCCCTCCTGAGCAGAGAGCCCAATGTGGGGCTCGATCCTGGGACTCCAGGATCATGACCTGCTGAAGGTAGACACTTAACCTGAGCCACCCAGGTACCCCACATTGTTTCTCAGTATTAGAGAAATTGCAAATAATGTTTATCACAGATATCTCTTTTCAACAAATGATATCAATTCACTCAATTCTGATTAGGACTAGTAATTTTGCTGGACATTGATAATATGAAAATATAAACATTCTCAAAATTGCTCTTAGTGTGAATGGTTCACAGAAGAAATGTTAGTCAAGAAGAAATTCACACCAAATTTGAATATAACTATTTTCAATTTTATGTAAAAATTCAAAGTAATCATAAATGTATTCCTTTTATACCCCTGAGATATTTATTTAAAAGTATAAATGGACTACAAGTGGAAAGGAATGCAAGGGGAATATAAATTATAGGGAAAAAACCAAAATACCTCTTATAAGCAAATATAAGGGGTAGGGATGACAAAAAATGGGCCCTTAAACCAGTAAATAGATAATTTTAACAAATTTCAGATCCCTGAGAAGTATGGGAGTAGCTCAATTATAGACAAGTCACAGTCCTGGGTATATTTAGAGGAAAGTGCACAGAAGACAGAAAGTGATCTATGGGTTTGTGATCATGGCTTCCATGACAGCAGGTGTTGCCAAGGACAGGTGTAAATACTGAAGTTCAAAAGGTGAGGAGGTTGTTTAAAAACAATGGCTTGCAAAGGCATGATCATAAATGAAAAAAATATATATATAGCTGGATTTCATCAAAGACATTCTTCAGCTACTGATTCAGAGAATATTTTGGCAAATCACATATATGATAATGGACTTATTATATCTTAGGCAGGATATGTAAAGGCCTCTCAAAATAATTATGTTCAGTGAAGAAGCCAGATGAGAGAGAGAACATATCATGTAACTCCAATATATGTAAATTTCTAGACAATTGACATTGAATTGTCAATTTTATAGTGTTGGAAAACAATCACTGGTTGCTTTTGTAGTGAGGAAAAGGTGGGGTTACACAGACTGTCATAAGGTAACTTTTGCACAAAACTTTTAGAAGTGAGAAATATGTTCATTATCTTGATTGTGGTGGTGTTTTCACAGGTGTATGCATGTGTAAAAACTTACCAAATCACACATATTAATTTAAATATGTGCTCTATATGACATGTCAAAATATATCCCATTAAAGCTGTTAAAAACAAAACAAGACAAAAAACTAAAACAAAATAAGGACTTTCTAGTCCATGCGTGCCAAAGAGCTGTCAGTTATTATTTATTCCCAAGACCAATTTCATATTATATTTGTCTAGAGAACTTAGATGAAATTTTCAAGAAAAAAATGAATTCTCCTCTGAATGACTGTGCCACATATTAAAATAGAGACCTCTGTCAGGGGCCAAATCCCTGTCTTGCTCTGAAAAAGCCTATAGTCAAATTTACCACTGATAAAACAATCTTACCTACTAGGAGATGAAACCTATTTAAGGTATAGGCATTATGTGTCCTAAGCAATATTATATGTCTAAGTCAATAAAAAAGCACCAAATGTTTGCAGGGAACTAGCAACACTGTAAAAAATGAATATGGAAAACAAAAGAACCAGGAGAATACCAAGCTAATTATAATACCAGGACAAACTAGCACATAACCAAAACAACACAATTTCAAAAAAAAATCCCTTTAATTAATATATCCAGAGGAATTTGTAAATAAATTTGAACTATTAAACAAAGGAAAATACTATAGAATTGGAATAATCAAGGATCAACACTGAACTCTTAAATGTTAAAGCATTATGTTGAAATATTGTTGAAATACAATAGCAGCAACAAAAGGACTAAATACAGTGAAAATCAAGAAACCTCCAAGATTATGGAACAAAGAAAGAAAAAAGTTGGGAGGGAACATATAGGTAGGTCTAGGATTTGTAAAAAAACAAGTCTAAGAGGGAAGGAAAAGTGTGTAACATAGAAAATAATGAAAGAAAGAATGGTCAGTAATCTTCTACAATAGGAGAAAAATTGAGTCTGCATAAAAGGGTCCAGTGACAAGAACTGATGAAAAATGACTTACATATAACTCTTATTTGAATGCTTCTACAGATGGAAAAAACACAAAAGAGTAGGAATCAGACTGATATTGAAATACATATCAGCATAGATATGATGCAAGAGACAATGGATTACTTCCTTGGATGTTCTAAAGAAAACGATTTAGAACAAAGATTGCAATAAGTTTTATTGTGTGCATCCACAATAAAAACTGTTCAGATGGGTATGTTTCAGAATTTTTATCTCCTATAGACTTCTTTAAGAATTTCCTTAGGATATACCTCAGAAAAATGGAGAAGAGAAGGTAGGAGATCTGGAAAAACCATTATCTAACCCAGAGGAGTAACAAACAAATGGAAATCTAGCCATAGTGGATGGGATTGAGAGAAGGATTTTTTCCAGGAAAGAGAGATTTGATAGGAAAAAAACAAAAAAAACAAAAAACAAAAAACAAACAAAAAAAACAGACGAAAGTGTGGGAAAAGTAAGATGCAAGATATAGTGTAATAAATGTCATTGGAAAATGTAAGGAATAAAATAAAATAAAGTGAAAGAAAATCTGTCAATATTTAAGGTAATGAATGGCTGTAAGAATATTAACTATTGGTGCTCAGTATAAACCAAGAGATCCTACATTAGATGTACAGGGAGGGACATTAACTTGGTATTAAAAAACCTAACTTGGTATTAAACCTAACTTAGTATTAAAACCTAACTTGGTATTAAAAAACATATGGTAATGATAACATGAGGACAATTTATTATTATTTTTTGACCTTTAAATTAAACATATAGACAAAATACAGGAGGTTTTGTTATGATTGAAGAATATCGTTGTTAATAACACTAGTTAAATTTCAGTTATTGTAAAATCAAAGGTACAGCTGAAAGAAGGTAGGGCATGGAATGGGAAGGAAGGTTGAAAAAATATAGGGAAGCTAGTATCTTCATTTTACATACTGGGGAATAAAGCGATGGGAAACTGAATTGAATTTTAAGTGTATTATGTCATGTTAGAAAAGCAATCAATGAAAAATCAAAAAGTGATATAAATATCAGATGCTGGGAAAAGAAGAAGTGGCAAAGAGGATGGTACAATCTATTTAGACTCATGCATTTTACATTGGTTGATCAAAAATAGTCTATATTTGTTAATCCAATAATAGAACCATAGCATGTCTACAGTAATAAAGCTAAGTATCCAAAAAAAGGGAAAAAACCCTCTAGAAATAAAAATATCAAAAAAATTTACATCTAAGAGAGGGATCAAGGATGGAGAAGAAAACAGGAGACAATTGCTACTCAAATGTGGGGTTCTATGATTTTAATTTGATACTGAGTTCTTCCATTACTCTGTTAAATATAACAATGGTTTAAAAATCAAGTAATATTAAATATTCTATTTCTAAATTTCAATGGGTGACTGTTTCAGTCATATTTATAGCATAACCAGCCCCAGGGCTTTACACAATTCCTCTTGATTATTTTTTTTTCCTGTCCGTCATTAATGGCAGCCTGCAGTATTAGCTAATTTCCGGAATTAGTAGTCAAGGTTCCACAGAAGGCAGCTAGTCACACACAAACCTCCCTGCCACCTTGGTTCATTCCTCTCCCTGCAACCCCTCTCATGGACGTGAACCTCTTTCTTTTTCCACAGTTTCCTCCAGAACTGACAGTGTTCACTGCCAATTAGCATTTGAATCTTCAACTCCTGAAGGTCAAAACAGTAGCAGAAACAATAATGGTAAAGAAATCCGTGCTGTCCTGAAGAAAGTCATGGTGATATTTTATCTGTTTATTTGTTCTGGGTTTTATATTTTCCCAAGAAGTTTCCAAAGCTATATTTTACATTTTTTCACTAGTTTCCAGCAGAACTTAGGGTTTTTATAGCAAAATAAATGTACTAGGGATCACACGGAAAAAAAGTAACTTACAAGAAATTTTTAAAATCTTTCTCAATGCGGAAAACCTCAAAAAATCAGTGTATCAAAACAGCAAGTTCTAACTTATTTGTGTTTTCTTGTTGACTAGTGTCACATGTCTTCTGGGAATTTTACAAGTCAGAAGTTCAGGAAAGACCGCAGCCCTGAAATACAACCACAGCTTCTCATCCAAATCCAAACACCAAACACTGGTGTTCAATTTCCTCCATCTACCAGCCTCATTGCAGCTACCTGACCTCATTTTATCTTTCTTTTTTTTTAAATTTCATTTTATTCAGTAAGCATTTATTTATACCTTAGTTCAACTTCACTGTTCCCAAGGCTTTTAACAGAGTGGTTTGTTCTTGAGTAAACATGGAGTGAATTATTTTCCATTAGTTAAACTCACAGGAATATTCTTTTTTTTTTTTTTTTAAGATTCTTTTTTTTAATTTATCCATTTGTCAGAGAGAGAGGGAGAGAGAGCGAGCAAGCACAGGCAGACAGAGTGGCAGGCAGAGGCAGAGGGAGAAGCAGGCTCCCTGCTGAGCAAGGAGCCCGATGTGGGACTCGACCCCAGGACGCTGGGATCATGACCTGTGCCGAAGGCAGCTGCTTAACCAACTGAGCCACCCAGGCGTCCCCTCACAGGAATATTCTAAATGTTTTGTCAACCAAAGAGAGCTCATCCATGCTACCTATAATAAAGAGACTTAAATTAGCTCCTGAGGTGACCTTGGAGCCCAAATGAACAGAATTTAAAAATTCTAGCCCCTCTGCTCTCCATAAAACACTGCTGATCTAACACAGAAGTCATAAAAAGATTTAGGAGATAATCTTACAAGGAAATTTTCATATTTTTTATTGTTATATACCATTGATAAATATGCATTTATAATTTTGTTAAGTAGTTTGTAAATACATTTATTTAACAAATGATTTGTTATATTGTTTTGTTAATATATGCATAATTTAGACCAAACTCAAATGCCTTCAAGAGCCATGCAAAAGGGACACCTGGGTGGCTCAGTTGATTAAGCAGCTGCCTTCAGCTCAGGTCATGATCCCAGCGTCCTGGGATCTCTCCTTCTCTCTCTGACAAATAAATAAATAAATAAATTAAAAAAAAAAAAAGAGCCATGCAAAATAAATATCAATCTGTGAAGTAGCCCTTTATATGCTATACTTCATCATATCTAAGGCTCCCTGCTATAAGACAACCATTATTTATATTATATTAAGGGAAAGACATGCTGTTGATTAAACTATGATGAAATACTTACACATTGTCATGCCTGAGTGGCTCAGTTTGTTAAGTGGCTGTCTTCAATTCAGGTCATGATCCCAGGGTCCTGAAATTGAGCCCTGCATCAGGCTCCTTGCTCTGCTCCCCACTTAGGCTCTCTCTTACTATCTCTGCCTCTCTCTTTCTCAAATAAATAAATAAGTCTTTAAAAAAAATAAAATACACATTATTTAGAATACTTACCTTATATTTATTTTTTTAAAACGGGTAAGCCAAATTTAAACACATTTCTATCAAATACCTTATTCATATATAAAAATAAAATATTAATAAATAATAAATACTATATACAGATTCTTACATCTTCCCATTTAGGGTCTCAGTCTTTTCTCAGCTTAGAGTCACCACACCCATAGTTTATTACACAGTATCATTAGCTGTATATTAAGAATATTGGTAATGGAGCTTATCTTAAAATGGTGCTCTATACTAGTCTCTGAGGTTTTCATCCAAGCCACTGCCACCTATTCTGCAAATCTTGACACCATCACATCCTTGATTTTTTTAGAAATTCTAAGCAAGTTTTCATACAACAACCTGGCTTCCATTATTTCTTCAAGTATGCCTGAACAGTTTTGTTGACTGAAACATCAAGGATTTTCAGGTGTCTGTCAGGCTACTTAGGATTCCAACCAGTCGCGGCAGCCATGCAAAATGGCTGCTGCCCAACAGCATTTGAATAATGGCATCATTCTTAAGACCCTCAGAAACCTCATAATGTGACAGACTGTCCATATTAGAAACAAAAGAATGTGTTAAATAAATAGTTTAAGGTTTGTTGAAAACTAGATAGTATATTCAGAATTAAAAGACATATAAATTGAAACGTTCTATATTTTTAAGATCAAGACAGTCATACAGAGTAAATGTGAGATCCAAATTCAAATTATAGGCTTCAAGTTCACAATCACTTCTTTAGACTGAAAATATCAAGAAAATAAAAAAGCAGTACTACACATACTAGGTTATTGACTTGCATTATTTTCCCATTCTTTTTTAATATTAAAACTCTTTTTTAGGTTAAAAAATAAAACCACAAATCAGCATGTTTTAATTCATGAATAATTTAAATTTAAAAAACTAAAAACAAAAATATTAGTTCACACATATTTTTAAATGAGTTTGTTCACCCCAGTGTTTTAACATCTAAAGTGTATTTAGCAAAAAAAAAATATATATATATATATGTATATATGTATACATATATATATATATTTAGCACATACATGCAAAATCTAACATGTTAGTTATCTATGGCTGTATAATAAATTATCCCAAAAGGTAGCGCCTTAAACCAATAAAATTATTTCTTAATTTCTGTGGATGAGGGATCCACTTGCAGTTTAGTTGGATGGCTTTGGTTCAAGATATCTCATTAAGTTGTTTCACAGCATCAGCTGGACCTATGGGCTCATCTGAAGAAAGGTTCAGCTTGTGTGGTCATTGGCATGGATTGCTATGTGAGCTACCTCTGTGTAGGGTTACCTCAGGACATGTCAACTGACTTCTTTCAGATCACGTGATCTAGAAGAGAGCAAGAGACAACATCCAAGGCCGAAGCCACAGTCATTTTGTAACATAATCTTAGAGGTGACATTCAGTAATTTCTGCCATATTCTTCTTGTGAATACCAGGAGATGCAGGTCATTGGAGCCATCTCAAAGGCTGCCTACCACATCCAGCTATACATGGTGCTTGAGGAGAAGTTGGACAATTAAATTTCATCATCATCCTTTTGTTATTTATTTACTCCATAGATACTTTATGAGTTGCTACTAAGAGCCAGCCATTACACTTGCTGCTCAGGTTGCAATGTTTTAAACAAAAAAGAACAATTGGAAGCCAATAAAGGCTTCATGGACTATTTTGAAAGAGGAGTATATGTTACAAAGCTGGAAAAGTCCAGGTTGAGAAAATAATAGCAAAGTCATGGATGAATGAAATGGCATGGCTAATGTTGACAATTGTAAGTAATTGGCACTACCTGGGAAAGATTTTGAAAAATGGAAAGAATCTTGTGATAAAGGATCTTATGTAATAGTTGAAAGGATTTGTCAATTACTATTTAAGATGTTGGAAACCACTCCAACAGAGATTAACATGATCACGATAAAGTGCTGGAAATACTTTATGGTCATGACATCAAAGATTAATTTTAGGAATGCTATAGCTAAGAAAATTATTTATATAAGATTCCTAGTTGAAGTAGGGTATGATTAAATTAGTACTAGAGGTACAGTCTGAAAAGGAAAGATTCAAGAATTATTTAGGGTGTATAATTTATAAGATATAACCCTCAGCTGAATATGGCAGGGAGAGAGAGGACATGATCAACACTGAAATTAATTCAGGTTATTACTGACTTTGGTGAAAAGTGGCATCGTTTAAAATTATAAGAAATGAAATGGAAAAAACTTTTTTGTGGCAATTTAAGTAACGTAATCATGACATATTTAATTTTATGTGCCTGTGGCAATAAAGTATAGTGGAGGAAAGTCTTTAAAGAAAGAAATATATGCATTACAATACTATTGGAGTCTACAATGTAAATGTGATAGCTTCCTAACTTCTTAAAGTAGATACACAAATCTCTCTGCAGGCTTGGATAAAAAGAGTATCTTGACACGTAAATCTTGTAAAAGTAAAATTTTACTTCAATAGCTGGAAAGATATATTATTAGCAAAGGGATGCAGAGTATATCTAGCCATGGTTATTCAGTGAGAGGATTACCCTGAGTATCCCTATATTATCTCAGGAGGGCCTCAGGTGGGTGGCATTGGTATTCTGAAGGTAGGGGCTAAGTGGGTATTATAGAATCTCTTCCACCCCATTTATATCACAAGTGTGTCTATCTTTAAGCCTTACCTCCTCAGTCCAGGCTGGGGTAAAATATCTTCTTTTGTCTTATCAGGGTCAATTTGCTACATTGTTCTCGTGTTTTATGATGATAACTAAGTATCATGCATGCATAGATACAATTTAAGTATAAAATATAATCTGTATGTGAATATGGGGTTACAAGCAGGAGAAGGTTACATAACTTGGCAAGGTTGTCCAAAGTTTGCCGCATTCCAACCACTGGTTGTGGACTTTAGTGGTGGTCTCTTATTCCCTGACCAAAGTTACAACCAAGAACAATATGGTGCAGGTAGTAGCTCTTTCTACCTTGTTATGAAAAATGTGATTGCTAACCTAGTAAGTACTGCAAGGTACAATATCCCATATTCAATAAGCGAACACTGTACTGCTCTCGTCCTCAGACACCACTGGAACTATTTTTGAGCCAATTTCAATTCCAGTAGCCTCATTATAAGACAGATATAAAAAAGCCTTGTACTTTATATTTTGTCCAAAATCCCTGGCTGATTTATGTACACAGAAGATAATATATTTCACAGACTGCATAAATCCTTTACACTTCAAACAGAAAGTTGAGGAGCAAGTGATTTAGTATTACAATTTCATAAATTCTATCAACTAACTTTCTGTTGAAAAGCCATTTGATTTCTTATAATGACATTACCAGTAATTTCTGTGGTGGTGAAAATATTAGAGACCATATTTTTCCATTTCCATTCTCTTATTTTTGGCATGCCTTCTCCAATAAAAGGGAACATTTTATGGGTTATCCTGTCAGTAATATTACTTTAGTAGGAGAAATTATTGATATTTATATTTTATTGTAGTATTAGCATAGATTGTGGCCATCTGTAAATTGAGACACCTCCAATCCATGCCCCCCATTGTGATGGCTCCTGGAATGAGAATATATTGCTTGTACTCCAGGGAATTATGCATAAGTAACACCATGATTATGCATCCTCATAGCCATCATTACAGAAATATTAAACATACATTTTTCCCTTTCTAGATTGTTTTAGTTGAGTTGGCTATGATGACTCTTTTAGTTAGGATATACAGTTAAGTTTGGCATGGGCATTATTCTACATTTCAGTTCTTGTTAGGTAAATGATAAGTCCAAGGCTTAAGGCTTCCTACTAATTTCTGCCTGGTCCCTCATAGCTATGGCTGTAAACTTATTTTCTTGGTTACTGGTAATCATTTTGGTGATGAATCATCTTAATTATTATTTATTTATAATCATTATACTCATGATGGTTCAATGTGATTAATGAGGGTTGCTATAGTCATAGTCTCTCCATTGCCAGAGAAGTAATTTGGTGCAGTCAGGTTAAGATATTTGTTTACCGGGGCGCCTGGATGGCTCAGTGGGTTAAAACCTCTGCCTTCGACTCAGGTCATGATCTCAGGGTCCTGGAATGGAGCCCCGCATTGGGCTCTCTGCTCAGCAGGGAGCCTGCTTCCTCCTCTCTCTCTGCCTGCCTGCCTACTTGTGATCTGTCTGTTAAATAAATAAATAAGCTCTTTAAAAAAAAGACATATTGTTTACCTTGAACAATGGTAAAGATAAGAAAGACCCAGCTAGTCCATTCACCAAATTTGTGTTTCCTGTGTCCTATGGGGGAACAGTTTTGATGCTATTGTTATGGAGTTTTCTTGCTGGCTGAGCAGGTTGTCTGGTGCTTGCTTCATTTTTGATTAGTAGCACCAAATGTTTTCCAGCCCACGAGAGAGCACCTAGGCACCCTCGGCAAAGCCCAGGTACTGTTTCAATCATTTGCATGAGAAAGTCTATTTTGGAATTCTAAAAAACAGGTGGGGACTGCCTCTTTGATGGTTATTTGCATTTAGCATGTTGAGAGATTTGTTCCATTTCTACTCAAAGCCCGTGGCTTCACACTATAAATCCAAAAGTCAATCGCTTTTTGATGGATCATTCTACCAAGACCATTACAAGTTCATAAGCCTTTGTATAGAATTGTCCAAGGTAGGTGGTTATGGTAAACCTTGTTGAACACCATCCAGGTGATATCCGGCGCTGCTCACATTGAGCAGTTGGACAAAGTCAGCTATCAGTGGTGTTAAAGCATCCCTCCTCCAATTTCTGAACAAGTGATATCAACCATCTGAGTCCGTAAACCCAGGCTAAACATATATGGAAGATACATTTGACTTGGGTGTCCAGGAGACAAGAACCTTTGACTAGGAGGTCCAGATGTTTATAGACTCTCACTATAGCAGATTCTCTCTTTTCAGGTAGTGTACCAACCCGGTAGGGCAACTAGACATAGCTCTGGATAAACCACTTTCACTTGAGGTCTGATGATTGATATATCTTGCTAGAATGATTCTGTTAGGTGACCTATCCTACAGTGTCAATCCTGGTATGTGTATTTCTGAATTCTAGATGATAGCACATTCAATCATGGGTATTTCAGTGGCCTTCAGGACACAATACCATGTAAATAGTTTGGGATTTCTTCCTCAAATATTCTATATCATTGGTTAGTATAAGGGAATGTGAATTAGACCAAAAAGAGGCTAATTAGAGTGTGTGCACATTCTAATCAATTTGGATGGGACTAAGATAAGAATATTATAAGTTCTGGAGCATCATATAGCCCAGGCTTCCATAATTCCCTCTAAGATCTGGGTTTATTTTTCCTTTGTTGCAGTTAAAATAACTTTATAAAGGTTCACCAGAAAGTTCCCAATATGAAGAATATAGGGTCTGCTATGGACTGAAGAAATGTTGATCTTTTTGCTTTATGCTAGATGGGGTGATTTCAACAACTTTTGGTAAACTTTATTAATAAATTTTACTATTGTAGGGAGCCCATGAATTTTCTCAGTATTGATTTCCCCAACTCAATGTTGTCAGGATAAGGTTTTTACCCTGATAGAGATTCAATCTGGTGGAATTCAACTTTATTTTGTCAGATCAGTTTTGACCCACTGTTCCTTAGATTTGAAAATATTGTCCTTAGTTGTGATGAATCATTCAAGGGATATATAGGATGAAATAGAGGTTTCAGAAGATGTACTACCTTGTGGTCATTATTACTTAACTTATCTCTTCTTAGTTTTTAGGAACATGGACTCTAAAGCCAGGCTACCTGGGTGCCAGTCTTTGCTCCACTGTTTTCCAGATGTACAGAATCCTCAAAAATATGGATCAAAATAGTACCCATCTTAATCACAGGGTTGTAGTAAGGGTTAGAAGTTAATAAAAGCAACATGCACTTTAGAACAGTGTCTGGCAAAGTAAGTAACCCATTAATTAAAATTAACTGGGCAGACACAGTCACCAGACATCTCCTGCCTGAGGAAATGCTTTGTCCCATCTTCTCATGGAGAAAGGGAGAAACTAAAGCTGGACCAACAAAGCGTTCAGATTTTTGTAGATAGTTAGGACTAGAAAAATAGGGATGTCTTCTTCAGGGGACACTCCTCTCACCATATTTTCTCTCATCCATCCAGCTTTATTCTTTTTCAGTAGCATAAATTTAGCTAAAAAAAAAAGGAACTTGTACATGCTTGGCATATGCCTGTGGGCTCCAACCTCTCTACACTTGAGTAGTAATTAAATCAATCAAAGTCTTCCTTTGCTATGATTCCAAGTGCTTTCAGAAAGTGCAACCCGCCTGAAGCAGCGTCTTCCCCTCTGCTTTCAATTAAGTTATCTCTGCCCCCACCTGTCCAGTGAACTGAGAGAAAAGGTAGCATATGTCTTCCAAGAAGCCTTGTCCATTCCTATGTCTTGTGCTTCTTGACTGATGCAGTGTCTCCCCTGGATCTCACTTCCTGTCAGCCTGCAGGGGGATCTGTCGCAGGACTCCCTCCTGAGCTGTAATGGGTGAATTCTTGGCCACCCCAGTAGAAAAGAGTATTCCCTCATTAGCATTTTATTTTATTTTTTTAAATATTTTATTTATTTATTTGACAGAGAGAGAGAGATCACAAGTGGGCAGAGAGGCAGGCAGGAGGGTGGGGGAGCAGGCTCCCTGCTGAGCAGAGAGCCTGGATGTGGACCTCGATCCCAGGACCCTGAGATCATAACCTCAGCTGAAGGCAGAGGCTTAACCCACTGAGCCACACAGGTGCCCCCCTCATTAGCATTTTAAGACTTACACCAGGTCATTTTTACTAAAACATGTATTTTGTGCCCCAAAAAAGTAGAACACAGGGTTGAATGTGGTGAAAATTGAGCACTCGTAGGTGGGAAAATGTTTGCAATAAAGTTAAAGGAAGCAATATCAGAACAGGATGTGCAGGGTGAGGGAGGTCAGTGCACTCCAATTCTCTTCTGCTGGATGCTGTGGTGCTGGGTACTGATGGCTTTAGGCCTTTCCTTTAGTCCAGAGAACATCCTGCCAGGCTACAGGAGCACCTAACATAACCCCGAGAAGTCGCAAACCTACCACAGTGAAATTCCAACAGAATTACTTTATATCGATATGAATGTAGTTATTTAGTAGACCACTTCACCTAGATTTAACATCTGTACTCTGGTTACAATTTTTATTGCCACACTAGAATCACCTTGTCATAGTGACTACGGGAAATGCACAGTGACCAGGCAGCACGTGAGAACTCATAGAACAGCTGCCTGACCACGGTCAGAATGGGCACAGTACACATATGGTGTCTAATGACCCTGAAGAGCCAGCCCGGAGTCCTCTCTTCTCTGTCACTTAGTAGTGAGGAGCTGTTGAACAAGTTATTTAATGCTGCTAAACCGTAATTTCCTTCTTGTTAAATGTGGATAATAATACACCAAGATACTTGAGATGATTAATGACATTAATTCCTATGATCTAGAGTGATTAGTTCTACACTAACATTATTTCTATTGTTACTTTGGTTGTTACCATGCTTCTTAGCAGGTAAGATTTATGTTTCTTACCTAATAATGATGATAGTATATATTAAGTTTATACTCTGTGAATTTCTGTGCTACATGAATTGCAAGAATCCTTTTTCTAAAGTTTTATAACAATGTACAAAGTAGGTTTTATTCGTAATCTCATTTTCAGATAAATAAGTTGAAGGGCAGCAAGTTTAAGTAATTTACCAAGAGCCACTCGACAATAAAAAATTCTCATCTTGCTATTTCTTCTCTCCCTCCCCGCCTTCCTTCCTTCCTTCTTCTCTTTTTTAACATAACGCCTTGGAGTTTTGTCTTAATCTAACTGGATTTGGTAATTTTCACAAATGGAGAAACTTATCTTGATTTGTTTTAAAGTACCAGATGTGAGCACACACGTGTTCAGTATATTTCAGGAGGCTGCACGAGTGGGTAATAGAGTGTGGGCTGGGGAAGTAAGAGATGTGAAATGTGTGGACCCCACAAAGTTGCTGAACATTTCAGGACTATAGCTCATGCATCTGCACTCATTAAATTACCTTTGTTGATTTTTGGTATCATATTGTCAATCATTGCGGGTGGTGGCTGGCATTCAGGACCTGCTCAACAAATATGAATCCGTTCCCCCCAAATCATTTCCTTCAAGCATTTATTTGTTATTGGACTTTGAATATTTTATATGACCATTGAACCTTACCATAACTTAATTGATGTTTCTTCTATCAATACTGTAATAATTCCATTTGGATAAAGATTTAAGGCTTTCTGGTTTCCTCAGTTACAGTGTTGGGTGGGTTTACCTAGTTTAATACTTCAAGGTGGGAAAAAGATGCATTTATTTCCCCAAAACTCACAAGCCCTGCAATAGTGAGTGAAGAGCTATTATTTCTCGGGGGAAGCGATGGGGTGAGGAAGAATGTTTTGGTTTTAAAATATCTTAGTCTGTCATATAAATAGGCTTGTCATGTATTTGAGATAGCAGAAACAACTGTGGTAGATATCGTTATGAATATTGGGAATTCAGTCTAATGTAAGGGCTGTTCATAAGTAAAATGAACACAGGAATGTACAGTATTTCAATGTAAGAACTGTTTAAATAAGTGGTCTCTGAGGTAGGGCTGGCAAATGA
This sequence comes from Mellivora capensis, assembly GCA_004024625.1. Lineage (NCBI taxonomy): Eukaryota > Metazoa > Chordata > Mammalia > Carnivora > Mustelidae > Mellivora > Mellivora capensis. Next base: position 54,483 of record PISX010008761.1, on the reverse strand, counting down.
GGTGAGAAACAGCCTCTAAAATCTTGCTTTAAGCAGCATTTTCTTGCGTATTAATTTGACAGCTTTCTCGGCTGCTTTCAAGCTAACTACAGCAGTTTTAATCAGAGAGGGAACATGTTGTCAAACTGTTGTGAATCCAAGCCCATCAAAAGTGTTGAATGCCTTTAGGATTTAAAAGAACCTTGAGGGGGTCAAAGCTCTTACTCCTTATTTACTACGTCTAATGCCATCAAGTTCCATGAATGTAACCAAGGAATGAAAACACAGTGCCTGTATCCTACTTTCTATTGTCAACTACACCTGTTCTATAGGATTGTGCCAAAATGATGTCTCCACTCACTGGAGATGTTATCTTATTAAGTGCTGCAAATTTTGATACCGTCACGTATAGAGTGCGCTATGTTTAAACGCTATGACATAAAGTCAGTTGCAGAAAAAGAAACACTAATCACAATACTGCCTGAGTCTTTGATTTTTTCATTGTTATTTTTCCCAAGAATGTTTTCTTGGAACGGCAGAGACGACGGAAGCAGTCTTTGCTTTGCACCGCTCCCTGTTTAATTAAAACACTTGCATATTAGAACCAAACCCATCTCTTTGCACAGTTCCATGGTAATCAGATATCAGAAATATCTCTGAAGTTCCTTGATTACGATGCTTACTTCTCTGTGGAGAGTTAAATTAAGAAAATATTATTGGGGGGGGGGTGCCTGGGTGGCTCAGTGGGTTAACGCCTCTGCCTTCAGCTCAGGTCATGATCCCAGGGTGCTGGGATCGAGCCCTGCTCAGGCTCTCTGCTCAGCAAGAAGCCTGCTTCCTCCTCTCTCTCTGCCTGCCTCTCTGCCTACTTTTGATCTTTGTCTGTCAAATAAATAAATAAAACCTTAAAAAAAAAAAAAGACTGACTTAGATTAAAAAAAAGAAAATATTATTGGGTGTCAATCATACTTTCCATTTTATTACTTTTACCTTATTTTTTTTAATGAATTTCATTCAAAATGTCTCTCATTCTCTGACTTGTCACCCTTCAATAGTATAACTTTATCATCCTCTCTCCCCACCAACTGTCAACAGCTGAACTAAGCTGGAGAGTGAGGAGCTGCCAGATGTCAAATGGTCAATTAAGACAAGTCAAAATAGAACTAACAGTCAAGACTTTAATCACTTATCGTGACAGTATAAGCAGCATAAACAGGAGAAAGCGCAAGCCCCCTCACTGTTCTGTTTTCCCCTGTGGAACAGCACTGAGTGAGGGTCCTCTGGAACAGTGCAGATACAGGGATTTCCTCAGTGCTAGGGGAGCCCTTAATGAAAGAGTCCTGCCGTTTTATTGACTTGAGGGCCAAGGAAAGGAGGGGGGGAAGGATTAGGAGTGGAAAAGTACGGACTCTTGAGTCAGAGTGGAAAACAGTGTCTTTCAGGCACTCCTGTAAGGAAGGGTCTTGGTGGAGATGCTTAAGAGATGCCAAGGGGTAGAGCTGTCTAAGCCTAGAATGCAGGTATGCATATGAAGAAAAGCTTAGTCAGTCAGCAGGATCTCAGTCCTGGAACTCCCTTCACAGAGTGGGTGTCTGGCCTGAACCAGGCTTGGTGTGAGACTCGCCAGGTAGAACCTTAGTAATTGCCAATGTTCTGGCCTGAGAGATCACCCGCAGGATTTTGGCCTGGAGCCAGACTCCTACTCAATGCTGTTCATTGTTGAAAGAGAACACAGACTTGTAGTTATTCATGGTATTAAAAGATATCGGGGCACCTGGGGGGCACCTGGGTGGCTCAGTGGGTTAAAGCCTCTGCCTTCAGCTCAGGTCATGATCCCAGGGTCCTTGGATCGAGCCCCTCTCGGGCTCTCTGCTCAGCAAGAAGCCTGCTTCCTCTTGTCTCTCTTCCTGCCTCTCTGCCTATTTGTGATCTCTGTCTGTCAAATAAATTTTTAAACAATCTGAATAAATTAATTAAATAAAAGATATCTCTGTGGGCAAGAGCAGGGGGTGGGTAAGTGTAAGTGCTAGTGTTTGCTAATCTTGAAAAATCAAAGTCCCTTATTATTCATGCATTACTAATGATGGAAAAGACAGAATTCCTTGAGCATCTTAGTAGTTTTCCATGTGGAAAAGCATACTAAAGCATACTAATAGATGCAAGATATGGGTGACAGAAAAGGAGGTCTAAAATTCACAAATTAAACTGTAAGATCCTTAAGAATGTGGACCATTCTATTTAGATATGTCATAGCATGAAGGACATCAGTAGACCAAGTAATTTTTACCTAACATTTTCAGTTTGACTGTGTGGGAAATTACAGTCAGCTTTTAAGATCAATAATAGCAAAAGTCAGCCTGTCTTATATCTATACATATTGTGGTATTGCCCCTTTTTTTCATTTATAGAAAAAGAAATTCTTTATATAGGAAATATCTAAAAATGTAAAGATTTCTTATTTATAATTGTAAAGGAAGGGAAAAGACAACAAAATGTTATATGTGCATATTTATGTATACATGATATATAAATTTATAAACATATGTTTGTATCTAGATAGGAAATATTTATAAGTACACAAATAAGAAATAATATATATACAGACGTATATTCTGTTCCAGAATTTTAAATTTTTACATAAACTCTCCTACTGGTTTATTCTGTTCATTTTTCACTGTGCAAAATTCAAATTCTATTTTTTTTACCAACAGATTTTTAAGAATAAAAATATTATGGTCACTTGCTTTGACAATTGGTTGTTAAATGTCTTTCTGTCATACCACTAATAAGCATTCTTCCAAATTCTTAAGTCCCTTGTATCAGTCCTATTTGTGAGTGCTATTACTAGCCCTAATTTGGAGAGGAGTGAAGTGAGACTTAGGATATGTAAGCAGCTTGTCTAAGACAACACAGTTAGAAAGGAGAGCAAAGTTTGGAAGCCAACAACTGATATCAGACTGTTGATCTTAAACATTTTTCAGTGTTTAGGCCTTCATCCTAATTTGATGGCTGTGTGAATAGTGTGAAATTATTATTATTAAATAATGTAATTAGTAATGTGTAGTCATGTATATCCATGCATATGTGTGCACACACACACGTGTTGATTCTTATTCTTTATGTAAATGATACATCTCACGAGTATTAGTATGGACTAGATTTACAAAATAAGCTTTCAACAATTTACAGTTAGCCAAGATTGAGTTAGAGGCCCTAATTAGGTGAGCCTATTGCTGTAATATGATGTGGTGCCCATTCCATTATTTTATTTTGAGCCACACAGTCCTGTCTCTGGAGGACAGAAATGAATATCAGTCAATGCTAGTTTTGGACTCTAATGGAGGTCACTGAATAAACAGAGAAAGCAGGAAGCAAAGATATTTGACACAATGTTAGTAATTCCTGAGGGCATGGCTTCATGGTTGTGTTAGATGTCACGGTAAACAAAACTCACAAAAAGATCACTTTATAAAGAACTGTAGTAAGTGGTATTCACATATGCACAATAGATAGTTCTAGTTATGCAAATGGATGCTTGTAACACAGGATAAAATTTCCAGTGGCAGCACCATGCCTGGATTACAGACAGGTGTTTTACTTCAGACAGCTTGAATAAACATGCTATGATGTACTTTGGAAAATCGTTAAATAATTCAAAAAGTGGCCTCATTCATGATGAAGATTCTGAAACAATATATATATGACTAATTTGAATGTCTTTTTTTCATAAAATGTAACAATAGAAAACAGCTGTTTCTAAAAATAAAACATACTGTTCTATGTAATATATTATCTTAAGCCTGTATTATTAAATTAATAAATTGAATGCAAATAGTGATTTGATCACTTACTTCAAGTTTGTCTCCTTAGGGACATGAGAGGTCTTGTATCTCCAGTTGCCTGATATATTTCGTGATAGATACATGTTAAAATTTCTCTGTTTAACATTATGTTTGAGCTGAATACAAAATTACTAAATGAAATGAGAAAGACCTCACTATGTTAAAGAGAACTTTATTTAAAGCACCATTTTATTAAAACGGATAATATAAGCTTTTCAATTTTAGTCTAGAAGGAAAAGCTCAATCACAAAACCAGTGTCTATTTAGAACAGGTTTTGAATGTGTTAAGAGGAAGTACCCTATTTTTTACAAGGTAATACTGACCAACTGAATCATTCATGCCCTCGTTTTTCTGGCACAGAAACAAAAGCTTGTTAGCGTTATTTACACAGGTTTTGAAATAGAGAAGAAAAAAATAAGGATCCCTATTCCAATATATTTTTTTCCTAGTTCTCTGTTTTTGGCTGAGCCTCATGTAAATATGTTGGCTTATGTAATGCCTTATGCCAACAGATTTAAAGAGTCCTTTTCACTTTTGATTATACAGGTAAGAATTTTTACAGGATGTTGTTTTTACATATCTGCTTGCATGCTTTTTCTTGGCACAAGAGCTACTGAGATGTCTGTTGTCTGGGCAGGAGGTCCCTCAGTAGGACTAGCCTCTCAGGTAACTGATGTTATTGTAGCTGCTTTCCCAATTGCCAGTAAATGATACAAATTATAGGAGACTGAAAAGGTCACCTCTACAACAAACCTACTTAAATGAGCTTAGTGATCACTAACCTGAAGCTACACAAAAAAATCTCAGGCCTGGAACGCACAGGGGACCATGCTTGCTGACACAGCAGGTTGGTGCCTGGAACCCACCTGAGTGTGCTCCTAAGAGAAGGATCAAAGCACTGTTGCTGCTGAAACTGACTTGTTGTGTAGAATTGTATCAAAATATGAGTGTAAATGTAACGCCTTCCTTTTTACCTTGTGACAATATCTAGGACTATACAGTATTGCTTACAGAATTTACTTCTGAGTCAGATGGTTTGGGTGAAAATTCCAGCTATCATTGGGCAAGTTGCTTAACCACGTCGTACCTCAGGTTACACAACTACAAAATGAGCCTAATCAGGGCCACTTAGTAGCCAATATGGCAAGTAATATCTGTGCCATTTTTAGCAGGATTTTGGTAGCTTCCTGCTGGGGCAGGTATGAACTCTTTAGTTGATAGAATATGGAGAGACAGAGGAAGTTTCTAAGAGGTTGGTATGGCCAGGGTGGAAAGGGAAGGTATCAGCATAAAACTATTTCAAGACTTTATCATCAGGTGTGAGGACTCCAAAGCATACTGACTAAATGTTGGCCTTTTTTTGTGAGCATGGGGCAAGTTAATAAGAGAGTGCTTTAGATAGCACTAGGCATATAAATTCTAAAAACAAACAAAAAATATTTTAGCTCCATATACCCCAAATATTACAATTCAATCTTAGAGGCCTGAAAGATATATTAGAAAACAAGTATTGGAGGTTTTGCTCCCTGCAAAGAAGTCTCTAGTGTTCTACAGCATATTTAGACTTCATCTAGTTGATTAGAACAGATTATGAGAAAAATTTCCTTCTAAAAATGTAGGTTGATGGAGACATGGCCACAAATAGTATTCCTGAAGAAGTTGCAGCAACTGAAATAAGATGCACAGACTACACCCTCAAAACAAATTCTGTTGATTAAGTTTGTGACAATTTCTTAGGTCATTAATTTGGTAGCTTGTGAAGTATACGCCTATTTTCTTTTCTGTTGTTTATACACAGATAAGAAACAATGCCATATAGTAGGGGAACATATTTTGAAGTAGCACTGTTTTTAAATCGTGGTACATTTATTTACTAAAATCAAACACAACCTGAGTTCTATGAGTCCATATACATACAAGCACATTTAAATCATGAGCCATATTGAAAATACTCAATACTTGGGTTTTAGTACATTTGACAATCCTGTAGAAATATTCTTGTGCTTATTAATTCCTTAATAGAAAAAAACCTAGAAAGGATAATTATATATATATATATATATATATATATATATATATATATACACACACACATATATATAACATGAAGGATGTGAAGATTTTTTAATTGATTATTACTGAAAGAAATTTTATGCATATTACCAATTTTATTAATAGGAAAATATACATGGAAATGGTGAGATAAAAATGCATAAAATGTTTTTAGACTATATTGAGTTATTACAATATTGTATTATAAATATTATGTTAGGGAAAACAGAGAGATGTATAGCTGCATGTAACAAATACAAACCCAGGCTTGGGAGCATCAAAAAAACTGATCTGGCTATTTTCTTCTTCCACACTTCCTTCTTCTGTTTACAGAAACACACATAAACAGATCTCCTTGCCAACAGAATTTGGCAGCCTAATTTTGAAGCATAGAGAAACTTCCTCACTTTCTTCCCTTAGTCTTCTTGATGATTTTGTAAGCATCAAACGCCCTTCAATAAATACCTTTCTGTTTGTTGGGGTGCCTGGGTGGTGCTGTAGGTTGAGCCTCTGACCCTTGGTTTCTGCTCAGGTCCTGATTTCAGGGTGGAGAGATCCAGCCCCCAATAGGGACAGTCTAAGGCTGTCCCTGTCCCTCCCCTCCATGGTGTCTCTCTTGCTCTCTCAAATAAATAAATAAATCTTTAAAAATAAATAAATAAGTGAATGAATGAACGAATGAATGCATAGATAAATAATAAATACCTTTCTGCTTAAAAAGCCTAGGAAGGTTTCTGGGTTTTTTATATGACAGCCTGACTGACACAGAAGCCTTCTTTGAGTAAATAAATGCATTTGGTCAGAACAGGGAAGTCAGGTTATATAATTATATTATCATAAGGTTAAAATCAAGAAAATTTTTTCTTATAAAATTTCAGATTTTTTCCTATAAAAAGCTAATATTGACAATTAAATTTTTAAGCAATTGTTTTTAAGTTTAGCATTCATTCGTTTGTTGGGAAACACACTGTAATATTTCCTAATGAATGTATCAGTTTCCTATTGCTGCATAACAAATTACCATGAATGTAGTGTGGCTAATTAAAAAACCAAAAATTTATTAGCTCACATTTTCCTTAGGTAAAGATTCCAGCCCCAGGTTAACTGCTTCCACTAGTCAGGGTATGGCTAGTCCAAAACTGAGGTGTTAGTTTGTGTTGCAGTCTTATCTGATGCCCCAGCTCATTTTCCAATCTCATCACTTGACAGACTTCAGTTCATTGTATTGTAGTAGCCTGTTTCCTTGCTGGTTACCAGGAGGAAATCACTCTTAAATCCTTGGACTCTTAAATCCTAGGGGCCACTTTCATGTCCCTACCAGGCAGCCTTCTCCACAGGCAGCTTACCAAGTGTTTGCATATTCAAGACTAAAAGAATTCCTGCACATGAGACCTCTCTGCATTCTTTCAAGTGCTCAGCTGGTTAGACTGGGTTTACTCAAGCTAACCCTCCTTTTTTATTACTTCAAAGTCAGTTGGTTAGGGACAGGAATTACATCTGCAGAATTCCTTCATGTTTGCTATGTAATGTTAACCTGAGAGTCGTATTCTATCATACCCAAGTTAACCTGAGAGTCGTATTCTATCATACCCACGTATACATTCAAGCGGTGGGGATTACACGAGGTAAGTAGTACATCAAAGAGCAGGAATCTTGAGGTCCACCTTAGAATTCTGCCCATTATGATGGAGTTTAGGTTATCCAGAAATTAGTAACAGTTTATAAACAAAATTGCTGAAAATTACTTATTACCTTCCCAAGATATAAGTCAATGACTACTTAATGAAATCAAATTTTCCATGTAAAATAATATATTCAAGTACTCTAATCTACATGCATACAAAAAATTTCATGAAAAATGTAGATATGTTTTGTAATATTAATTAGAATTGGAGTTATAAAGACTATAAAGACTGTAAAGTCTGTTTTGCATAGCCATATTTTGTGGACAAAAGCAGATGTTCTCTGCTAGGGATTATAATTGTAGGACAGTAGAAAAGTACTGATTTTGGTGCTGCAGAGGAAATGGGGGAGACTTGTTAAAATTTATCATACTGATAAGAAAACTATTTTCCTTGATGGCAAAGAAAGCAAAAACAAAGCCCTTGGGAAAAAAAGGAATTTTTTTTTTCTTTTTATCTTCTTCTTCTCTCTCTCTTTTTTTGGGGGGGGTGTATGTGGTTCAATGAAAAGTTAATTTCAGGCCTCAGGCAATATTTGATTTAGCCATTAATTTATTTATATGAAAAATATCTCTTGTAATCTTGAAGCTTAATATACTATGGATTATAATCATACATTTTAATGACAAGCATTTAAAAAAATAACTAAGTACCCTCTGATATTTTGAAAGACTAAAGCTGAACTTCCAATAGAAAAGTTCAGCATTACTATATTTAGAATAAGGTTTTATTACTTGATTTTTTATCAACATTTTTATTACTTTTTTATTATCATAGAATGACAGCTTAAGGCAAAACAAAAATTCTTCTTTGAAAATTACATTGGTATATTATTTGTATTGACATATTTCTGTGAATATTGGAGACTTTCATGATCTGGGCTTATATTGAAATTTTTCTATTATCTTAACTTCTAGAGCCAAGAAACTCAAGGATTCCTTTAGGGCAGAAACAATAGCAACAAAAATGATCTGTTTTTAGAGAAATATATATGAAATTGTTTAGTCAGATGGCCAGATGTATGTTTGAACGGACCTCGTGTTTCCGGAACTGTGTTGCCCAAACAGGGTTAAGAGATGTGCTATTTCTGGGTGAATATTTGTAAAACACATAGGCTTTAAGTAAGTCATGTCTATCACTTCATATATAGAGATATTAATTTGATTGACATATGTAACTTTTTAAATTAAATATTTATAAGAAGCTCCAATTTTTTAGAGTTACTTAATTATTCCAGGTTTTTCAAGTAAAACATCAAATATTTATTTGGTCTCTATTATATGGTCTCTCATGGTAGCATATTGGAAAGAATATTTTCTCCTCTAGAGTCAGACAGACAAGTTCAATGCAGGGTCTCTCATTAGTGAAGTAAACCTAGGCCAATACAGATTTTAAATTCTGTAAGCTTTAGATTTCTCATGTGATAAAATGTAGTTCTGATAGTTAACAGAGAAATTAACCTAAAATTCATTACACTATTTTTCATGGTAAATGAAGTAACTACCTCAAACATTCTTCCTTGTTTACCTCACCCCATTTATTTGACTAATTCCAACTAGTAATAATTTAACTACCCGTTCAGAAATCAAGTCTTGTGGAAAAACTCTCATGGCATTGCCTTCCCACCTTCCTTCCACAGATAGATGTAGTTGCTTCTGCTCTTTGACCTCTATTAATCTTTCCTTTTATCATGGCACTTACACTGTGTCTTCTTACTTTTCTATCTTTAGCACTTACTAGAGTGCCAGAGGCATTGTATTTGTTCAATAAATATTTGTTGAAAAAATCCAAACATTAGTAAAAATTGTACTTATATATTTTACTCAGTCCTGAGAGTACGACCCAGTGAACTAATTTACAATGCTACCATAAAAATGGGGAAACTCTGGGGTGCCTGGGTGGCTCAGTGGGTTAAAGCCTCTGCCTTAGGCTCAGGTCATGGTCCCAGGGTCCTGGGATGGAGCCCCACATTGGGCTCTCCACTCAGCGGGGAGCCGGTTTCCTCCTCTCTCTCTGCCTGCCTCTCTGCCTACTTGTGATCTCTGTCTGTCAAATAAATAAATAAAGCTTAAAAAAAAATGGGGAAACTCAAGTTTAATGAATTTAAGTGATTTTCTGCATTACCCATTTGAATGTCAATCCTACAAGCCCATAGGTTTTGTATACTTGTGGACTGTTAATTTTGCTTAGTAAGAAATGTGTGTATTTAATTATTTTTGAAAAATTAATTAACAATAAGTAATAATGCTTACATAGTGGTCAGCACATAATTACATATTTATAAACATTAATGTTTTCACAAAGTCCCTCTCTCACAAATCTGGGATCTTATTAATTAATTGATTTATTAATTTATTTATTTTAAAGATTTTCTTATTTATTTTAGATATAGAAAGAGAAGGAGAAGGGTAGAGAGGGAGTAGAAGGAGGGAGAAGGATAGAGAGAGAGTAGAAGGAGGAGCAGAGGGAGAGAGAATCAAGCAGACTCCCCGCTGAGCACAGAGCCTGACATCGGGCTGAATCTCTGGACTTTGAGAGCATGACCTTAGCTAAAATCAAGGATTGGCTGCTTTACTGACTGAGCCACCCAGGTGCACCTTATTAATTAATTAACTAATTAATTAATTTTGCAATTGACATTGTACTTGTGATGTTAATACTTTGGATTCAAAAGCTCCCTCTGTATATGAAAGATAAAAACATTGTTGATTTTTTTAACTAGTAAAATAAATATGTTGAATGGTAGTCTTTAGATAAGATAGATATTGATATAGATCTATGTGCTACAGAAATTGGAGGGATTAAATTAGAGCTCTATCTTGGAAGGCAGAAACATGAACACCCAAAAAAGAACATTTCAGGAATGATATTTAAATTGCACAAAAGCACAGCAGCTATAAAAATAAAATTGTAAGAATAATATAATAACCACAAAAATATAAAAATTTAGTTAAAATACCTAAAAATAATATAACACTAGAATTATACAAACTAATTTTATGTTGGAAAATAGTAAAATATGATTTACAGCGAAGTTAAATAAGCAAAGACTATTTCTGAAGCTTTGCACAGGCAGTGTATTAAGTATTATACAATTGTGATTATTTGCAAAAGTTATTACTGTAAAAAAATTACCAATATCTGATCCCAAAATCTGATTGCTAATATTCTTAAATTTTATATAAGCTGCTGTTGCAAGTTAACTTGCAACTAAGCTTAATAAAATTAGTGTCATCATCAAAACGTCCACAGGTCTATCAAAGTGACTTTCAGAATGATGGTTTGATAAGTAATATAAACCATCCATGTGGGAAACATTTTTAAGTGTAACTCTTGGGAATGATCTTATCCTAGGATCCTCTATGGGAAATAATTGTTAATGTACATAACATGAGAATGACCTAGTTTCCAGGAGTTTCTCAAAATTCCAGCTAAATATATACTGGATCTTAGCCTAAAACCCTTGGCAACTTTTATTGCTCACGGCTTACAGATATAGTTGCTTGAATGAATGAAATTCTTTTCAGTAGTAATTACCATGAATGGAACAACAAGTTCCATAAAGAGTTGGACAAAATTTCTATTCTGGCATAGAAAAGATTTTTCACCAAAACCCAAACATTTAAAAATGTACATTATGATTGTAAAGATCCCTCTATTTCAAATGAATGATCTGTTTTGTCTTCACTTGGTTTTTCTCATATAGTGCATAAAGAAGAAAAAAAATTTAATTGGCTATCTGTTATTTAGATATATACTCTAATTTTGTTCTCTTCTTGAGCTGGTAAAACAGAATAGCATTGAGGGAAGAAACCAGTTTTACTCTAAAACTTTGGCAAATAATGTAGAAATTATTCTAAAATAATGATATCTTTAAAAAAGTATGATCTTTATGATACACATTTAAATGTTTTATCAGTTATAGGGTGTAAATTAGTCAGGAGATTAAAGAGTGTGAAACTTAACAAATATGAAAGCAGCAAATTAAATTTTATCCTAATCTTACCTCCTAACACATATTCTAATCTTCTAATATTTTAATAATCTTTTATCTCTTAAAAACAAGGATATGTGGCTATTTTATTGGTGTTATATAAGATGATATTATACAATTTATATCTTTTACATTTTAAATTCTGTGTTTTCTAAATAATAAATTTTTTGTAAACTATTTTAACGTAATTTTTTTTATTTCTCAATTTGGGGAATAAGTCAATATATCACCAATTTGCCCACTGTAAAATTCTCAGTTCACAGAGAAAAGCATGCTATGAACAAGAGGAAAATCTACTGCCCTAATTGCCTTACTTGATCTCAAGGTCACTATTTAGGTCAAAGGTCTAAAAATAATTGGCTGTGATTTAGTCAATGCGTCTATATTTCACCATACTGAAGATTATTCTCTTGATGTCAAAGATCACTAAGCTCTACCCAGAATAAGTTTGATGTAAATCTAGGGGGATACACTCAAAGAGTTCAGGATAAAGAATAGTTTTCTGAAATAGGTCAAACCTCTGAAATTCCCTAGCTTTAATGGAATAAGCTGTGCATAGCAGAAAGGAAATGACATTTTAAGCATTATTTTTTTAACAGAGCAGTAGTGAATGCTTAGTCAGAAACTGGCAGATGATCTCATTAGATAAAATGACTATTAAGGAGTCTCATTACTAATAAAATGCAGGGTGTTATCCACATTCCAGATTGTGAGTTACAAAAATGCACTTCTGCACTATTTTTGTTTTGTTTTGATCTTGTGATGGTTTTTACCACAAATGTTGCCAGTCCTGTAAAGTCATCTCTTACATGTGAATTTCACATAATAAATTCCAAAGCAAACTCATCTCCATTACAGGAATGAAACACTAAAACCTCATTTACTCTTGAACGGTGAAGAATATTTTATACATAGTAGAATATATAACTCAATTAAGAGTTCTTGGCACATTTCAAAAATGAAGAAGGAAGGTAGTCCGATTGTCGATAGAATTCAGGCCAGAACACTCATTTATGCCTCATGTGAACCGACTGTCCATGTGCTGAGGAGGCCTTCCCATCCCTGATGGTGTGGGATTTGTGTCCTGCAGCTGTGTTCCACAATAAACATTTTTTAAAAAACACTTAAACGACTTTTGACATTGTTATATCTTGCTGATTGAAAAACAGATTTCAAAATGACATCCTTTGATTCTGTTTACTTGCACAAATGATGAAACTCTGATGGTACAGATACTGCAAATTGTTTAGACAATATTTTGAGAGATACCAGTTTAATTCCCTGCTTAGAAGAGTGCTAACAGGTTGTTTTAGAGGGAGGAAGAGAACCATTTTAATCCCCCCAAGTGTAAGCTTGCTCAGTACGTCCAGATGTAGCCTGAAATATGTGCACCGGTTTACAAACTGGATGTCAATTTCTGTGCCAAGACTCTTGCTTGGTACGGGGATGCTCGGACTATGGTGCTGAGCGTCACTGCCTCAGCCAGGCTCCACTCCCGTGAGTATCAGTGTCCCATTAAGTGTTACTTGCTGCTGAGTGAATGAAATAGGGCCTTGGTCAAATAATAATAGGGACATACTGTAAATCGTGTTTTTCAAATGATTATATGTGTCTGTGTGTGTACTTGTGTGCATGTAAGTGCATGTTCAAGATTCTTAGGGATAAACCTAAAATGAAATTTCAGAAAAGCTGGTACAAAGAATTTTAGAGAATTTTTTTTTAAGATTTTATTTATTTATTTGACAGAGAGAGAGCACAAGCAGGGGGAGTGGCAGGCAGAGGGAGAAGCAGGCCCCCCGCCAAGCAGGGAGCCCAAGGCAGGGCTCAATCCCAGGACCCTCGGATCATGACCTGAGCCAAAAGCAGACGCTTAACCAACCGAGTCACCCAGGCGCTCTCCCCTCAAGAAATAAATTCTTTAATCTCTCTTCCCCATTAACACCCCATTCAACTCTGTCTTAAAGTTGTATATACGTGTCTTGAGGGCAAGTTATCTCTTTGTGTTGTGATTTCCTTAGTTGCAAAATTGGTTACTAATAGTATTTACTCATAGAGTTGTTAACCTAGATTTCAGCCTATTAATATCTCTGAAGTGGCATCTCATATTAAATACTATATAACTCTTTAGGGAAAAAAACACATAAGACAAAATGAAATTGAATAGAAAGCTTTTCTCAGAAGATTTAGAGTCACTTGTTCATTTCTCAGGCAAATGATCTGAATTATTCCCGATTTTAAATTTCGGTAGACTTTTTTAAGCCATATTTTTAATCAGGCCAGAAATAAAAGAGCTAAACTACCTATATTAACACTTAGCAATATTAAAAAATAAGAAAAAGAAAAAGAAAATTCATTACCATTGATGAGAAGATGACCCTGACTTCCACATTGGTAAAATACATAGTTATCATGAAAATGCGCATTCTATGAGTAAAGCAGGATAACTTGATCCCCAGGAATATTTTACTCAGGCAATGATAGTAGTAATAAACTCTCATTCTATAGTATCCTAGCTTCATGTAAAAGTATAAATAATATTTTAAAAATATTTTTTATTCCCCTGTGGGAATGTATTATCATAACCCTTTGCCAGGAGGTAATTTAGTTATATTTAAAGTTCCAATAAAATCTTAAGAACTAAAGGAAATATAACTTAAACCTCAATTCAGATGTATAATAAAAATAAAAAAGTCACTGAAACTCATGTGAACTAAAAGCTGGTGAATTTCACACTGTCCAAATTAGGTCATCTCTCAAGAAACCTAATCTTCAAGAAACTAATTAGTGACATGTTAAAAAGTTAAATGTTGGAATGCAATGTCTTATAATGAAAAATATGTTTATAAATTTATATTCAGTTCTGTTAAATTTTTTAAAAATCTTTTTAAAATTATCTTTGGGTATTCCAAAATTAAGACACATCTGCTAAACTTGTGTAAGGAATTAACCAGAATATAAATGAAGCAATTTTTGAAGTTTAATCAGAATGATGATTTAGGCTGAAGTTTTATTGTTTTTCACATAAAATTAATTTGTAATGCATTTGTAATCCATAGGACATTTTTTTTCAAACACATGTAATTAAGGAATAAAATACAAAAAAAAATTCCAAAATATAAAAACAAATAAAAATCTTAAAAAAAAAAGAACAAAAACCTTACTTTCTAAAATAACAAGGGATTAGTTATTTACCAGCTGAAGTTGTTTCACTTATCCTGAACTACTTTTGCCTATCTCCTGTGAACATCCGGGTGACAATGACATTTAAATAAGTCCATGTGCATTCATTACTGTATATGAATGGAAAGGTTACATTTGGTAAAACAAACCTCTTTGCAGTCTTAGTAACTGAGTAGCAATTTACATATCAAAGAGTGAGCTACCCAAACAGATTAGAGCTTTTCAATAAAACCTTATTAAAGAAAGGGGGATCTAGTCCTCTAAACCAAGGTGAACTCAAGTCTGATCTTGAAAATAAGCACAATCTGTCTATAAGGATAAAGTAATTTTATCATAGTTTTTGAAAACTTTAAGGGTGGGATGAATGGGAACGTGTATGAGTGGGAATATGTGTAATGATCTATTCTCAAGTACCTGAAAAAAAACAAGTGCTGCTCACTTGGCATTTATCAAACCCTCACATGGAAAAGAGGACTTGATGCTCAGAATGAAAAGTCTTTCCCTGGCTCCTTTTTCACTTCCTCTGCGAAGGCCAGATATCTAAGATCTCCCAGCCATGTTACAAAGAAGAAGGAATGAGCAAAACAAACCAAGATCAGAACTCATTCCCTGGTGAGGTAGAGATTAGTTATTGTTGTTTTTTGTTTTGTTTTGTTTTGTTTTTAATTTCTTCCCTTCTCAACATTTCAATGCAGATGAGAAGAGAGGAAAAAAAGAAAAAAAATAGGAAAGAATAAAAAAGGATAGTTGCTGTGTTATTTAGGGTAAGAATGCAGAAGAGCAAAACTAGTCCTTTCCAACCTAACCATGAATTCCTATTCATCAGTGAAACTTTATGGACCAGAATTTGTGAATGTGTAATCTTTGTCTTCTACATTCTTCCTCTCCCATTGCCTCACACAAGGAAAGGGACTTTATAATCTCAAGGGAGAAGCTTTCAGCACATGTAACTGAGATGAAATAAAGCAGAATGAAAGGAACTTATATGAAGCTGTAGGTTCAAGTACCAATTGAACTCAGAAGTTACTTAACCTTTCCAAGTTTCAATTTCTTCTTCTGAAAATAAAGAGAATGACATCTTCCCTACTTGCCTCATAGCACTTTGGGAAAAGTAAAAAGAGAGGGTATGAGTGGAAGCATTTGACAGAGTACAAGAGCATATACATTACTTATGGCCGCCATACTTCTGTGCCCATATCTTTTATTAACAGTGAGAGTTCTATTGACAGGTGACATAACTCAAGTGAATATATACAAAGTGAGTTTTATTTAAAAGAAGTTGTAGAAAATGAGATTTAAGAGCAAGTCTGAATTTGAACCCTGATTGAGGCACATTTTACTGCATGATTTTCAACAAATTAGTTAATATCCTGGATTCTCAATTTCTTCATTTGTAAAAAGCAGTTGATGTGACAATTAAATAGATTACTATATTTAAAATGCTTGTCATTAAATTATAATTATCACTAGTGTCCTTTCAACACTGCCAGATACATGTCACATTGCCTGTTACACCGATGAAAAATTTGAGACCTTGACATATTAGATGTTTTATCCAGAGGCAAAGAGCTAGTAAATATTCAAATAGAGATGAAAACCAGAATTACTTACATCAAAGTCTGGGATCTTTTCATTAAAATTTTTTTTTTAATTCAAAGCCATCTAAATTCTAACACAATAGGCTCATTATAGGGAAATTCTCACAACTTTTAAAGAATTTAATAGCAGATTCCATGCTTAAAGAAGTTATGATTAGAATACAAAAATCTGGTATTGATTTCTTTACAACTACTTCACCTGCATTCTTGTGATATAAAGGGAAATCTGGAAAGTAACCAAAAATAAACTGAAAATTTTTGATTGTTCTGGTTTTCATTAAAAAGAAAATTCAATAAAACTTTCCTTAAGTAAAACAAAGCTATCGAAAAGCATGTGGTTTCAGGAATATGTTTTACTGATAGTACATGCTTATGTTTGTGTGTGTGTGTGTGTGCGTTTGAAGGTTACAAGATACTCTGAATTATTTTTGTGTGTGGGTGTGGCTGTGATAGAAATCATAAAGCAAATCGGTGTTCTACACTGCATAAATTTAAACATTCCTTATAAGGTGGCCCCAATTTTTCTCCTAGCAGCATTTTTTGTGAGACTTAGCATACTTTTCAAATGAAATTTTTAAACAGAAAGTACTAGTGACTTACCTCGGGGATTAGGGAACAGGTAGAGGTGGTGAGAAGAATTTCCCAGGAGTAGGATTTAGCAATAAATATGTATATACATATATGGATTGAGTATATTATATATGTATATACATATATAGAATGAGTAAATTCAAATTTCAGATAAGAAACAAGTAATTATTTTAATAGACATATCCCCCAAATATTATGTGGGACATACTTACATTAGAAAATAATTTAATTTTTTCTGAAACTTAAATTTCAATGGGTGTATATGTTTTCTATGCTGAATAATAAATTATTACACATTTAGCATCTTAAAAAATTACCCACTTATCCTACAATTTCTGTTGGTTACATGTCAGGGTACTTCTGATCTACAGCTAAGTTCTTTGCTTGGAGTCACATAAGCCTGAAATAAGCCAGGGTCAGCTGGGCTCTATGCTCATCTAGAAGCTAAATTAGAGAAGGATCCACTTCCAAATTCCTGCAGGTTACTAAATACATCTAATTTCTTTTGATTATATAATTTGTATTGCATCTTTAAAATCAGAAACAGTGATAAAGTCTCTGTTGTTTTGATTCATTGCCTTTAGAGAAGACCTTGTTCCTTTTTTAGAAGGCTCAGATAAGGGGCGCCTGGGTGGCTCAGTCAATTGAGCGTCCAACTCTTAATTTCAGCTCAGGTCATGATCTAAGGGACCTGAGATCCAGCCCCCTGTGTCAAGCTCTGCACTCTGCAGGGAGTCTGCTTAAGATTCCCTCTCCCTCTGCCCCCCTGCCCCTCCCCCTGAAATAAATAAATAAATATTTAAAAAAAAAAAAAACATGGCTCAGATGATTTGATCAGGCCTACCTACTATAATCTCTCTTTTGAGTAATTCAAAGTCAGCTGACTAGGGATCTTAATTGCATTGGAAAAATCTCTTCACCTTTGTCACATACTTTAACAAAATATCCCATAACCTTTACTGTATTCTACTGGGTAGAAACAGGGCACATATTCTGCCCGCATTCAAGGTGAAGAGATTACACAAAGGTGTGTCTCATTTGAGGTCAATCTAAGGGCGTCTACTAAACTGAACATTCCATAATTATTTAGCAGCCCTATCCAGAAGATCATATGGTTTGATAGTACATGAGCAACCATACTTAGAGATGGTAAATATAGACAAATTATTTTTTAACTGGTATGTACAGAAAATAACAAAAGAATCATGAATTTTATGGGAATAATATGGTTTAGAGTTTTCTACTACCTCTATGTTGTTGATATTTCCATGATTTACCTAATTATACCCAACTCAACAAAAATTGCTAAAAATTAGCATCACATATCTTGTGAGAGATTTGCCAATAATTTTAGAATTATTGTAACACAATCATCATCATTTGCTTGTTAATTCTATAATCATTGATTGAGTTCCCACCACAAGGAATAATTGCTTTGCTCCAGCAATATAAAGATGAGCAACTCCCCATTCAGCCCCTAAAATAACCCGTGATCTAGAAAACCAGAGACACATACATTCAGATAAGGACTTCCAAATTATAAAACAGAAAACAGTGGGCTAAAGCCTATTTCACTTAAATTTTAGTTCATAAAAAAGATCATGGAAAAGTACTGCAATCAAATAAATTTTAGTCGTATCAAGATGTTGGATTCCATATCCATTCCTTAGAGATACATAACACACATTAACATAGAAGTCTGAGACACCTTATATGAAGTGCTTAGATTTATATAATCTGTTTTTTCACAATAATTGGTGTATTACAGTCATCCTACACCTATATTTGGATTCACCATCTAAACATTTGCCTAAGCACCAAATCTTGGAGTTTTTTCTAAAATTATCTTTTTCCCTCTGTCCCAGTTCCAAAAATTATCTTTTTCCCTCTGCCCCAGTTCCCATTACTTAGTAAGCCCTGTCCATTCTGCTTCTTAAATGTGTCAAGGGCTCAAGGGTGCTTCCCTGGACATTACAGCAGTCCTGGGAGAGAAACTTCTCAGAGATAGATCTTAGCAAATGTCAGTTCTGGGAAGTTATTAAGAATATTTTCACGGACAGGACAGAGATGTCTCTGAATCTATGTGTGGATCTCAGTGAAGGAAAAAGAGAGGAGTAGTTTCTACCTTGGCTCTTTTCTCCTTTCATTTTATTCTCTGTAAATTTGATAGCTGTTCTGAAATGTCTCATAGAAGTACACCTGGATGGAAAATGAATGAAGTTCATTTGCATATTTCAACAATTAAAGGTGCTAAATCTCACTAATTGTGCATAATTACAATTTAGTGATTATACTAAGCAAACTATAATTTACAATTTAAGTGATTACTCTGTAATTCATTACTAAGCTATGTGACTCAGCAAAAGACAATAACGTTTTTGGAGGCCTAGCTTTCAAAAGATGTCAATGTTTTTCTATGAGTTTGGTTGAAAACAAACTTCTTAGTTGCAATGCAGTCCATGGAGAGTATCTGTAAGCTGATTGTTAGTCCCCAGCTATGACCGTGCATGCAGGACCTGTCATAGTGCAGGGTTTTGCCTCTGCCCCAAGGACTACATGACATTTTTGCACAAAGGGAGCTTTCCCTATTCAGTAGTTTACATGCTACTGTACTTTCGTGCTGTTGTTGTTTTTTTTCTCTTTCCCTGCTGTCACTTCTCAGCCATCAGCAATGTTTCACAGTGCTTCGACTTGCCAAATAATGGGGTTCTGTGATGTTTTCTCTGCCTGACTTGTTTTGATCATCCTGCTTCAAATCATCAGTCAGTATGTGGTTTGGCTGCCTGTCATTCACTCCATCTTGCAGACTAGCCCCATAAAGCTGAATTATAATGAGGGTGACTCCATCGCCACTGGGCTCACAGTGTATCACAACTGAGGAATTGTTTGAGAATATGATTTTAAATAGAAAGTATGAGCTGAAAGCCACAGGACAATATGCTATCTGTTAGTGTGCCAAAGATGTGCTCACTTGTCCTCATTAACTTCTCTAGATCATCTCTGAGTACATCATTTGACTGGCATTTTGCTCAACTAATACACTCTCATAATCAGTTTTGACTTAGAACATTCAGCTCTCTATCTTGACTGGTTTTAAGTCTTCCTATTAGTGGGTAATACACAACCTAGGATGTCTTCAAGGCAGACTGCTAACCTAAAGCATTCCTAAAATTATGCATTTACTATTTCATATCACTGCATAATTAATTCTTGAGGAAATGCCTTAAGGAATTTGGCAAGAGCACAGGCTGCTAAGGGAAAAGAGGTTTATAAAGGACTGAAAACATTATAAACCAGTCAAGGAAATAGCAGGTGGCCCAGTCATTAGTGGTAACTAAGTTTGAAATTGATTATGTGGTAACTTGAGAAAAAACAGACTTATGTTTGGGAAGGTAAATGAGTGCAGATTGTCAAGGTCTGATTCCGTAGGAATAGCTGGATTTCTCACTGTTTATTCCCAAATGATAAATAACATGTGTTTATTCCCAAACAATAAATAACATGATGACATTAACTGTCTAGATCCATCTGGTCTGACATTATTGGTGTCTAATGTTATCAAAACACTCTGTATTTTTGTAGTTCTATCATAAAGGTTTTTTTTCTTTAATTTTATAAAAACATGTTTTCTACTTTGTGTGACTGGTAAAATAATAAATAATTACATTTAAAAAAGGGATAATAAGAAGTGAAAATATATAGAAAATAAATTACTCAAAATTTCCTTCACACAAGGACAATCATTATTTATATTTTAGCATTTTATTCCAGATTCTTTATTACCATTTATTTATGTGACTAAAATAGAAAAGAAGCCATTGCTATTATTATTTTTGGCAGAAAGACCATGTCATCATTTTCCTGTGAGCCTTCCCAAATATATCGTTAGAGCTGTATGCCTCTCCTTTTTGAGAAAGCGTCTTATTGTCTATAAATAGCTCAAAAAAAAAAAAAAGATCTAGCAGTACTTGAAGTTTAGATTCATGTTGTCTTCTTAGAAAGAGTAACATTTTGGAAACAAAGAGTATCTAAACTAGTGGTACCTGGTGTTAGTTCTCTACTGCATTGTTTTTCTCCCTTTCTTGGCATAATTTAATCTTTTCTTAAGGACTACCTATATCACTAAACACCAAAATTATCATTCAAGAAATGTACCTTACTATTGTCTTGAGACTGCATAAAAAGTGTACATCATCAAAATTATTCATCCCAATTTCCTAGTTGAAAGTAATTTGATCTCAATATTTCAAATGGAAGATTGATTGATTAATTTTTTTAAAGAATTTATTTATCTATTTTTTTATATATTTATTTGAGAGAAAGAGAGAGCACAAGCAGGGAGAGTGGAGAGCAGAGGGAGAAGCAGGCTCCTGCTGAGCGAGGAGTCGGATGTAGGACCCTAAGATCATGACCTGAGCTGAAGTCAGGCACTTAACTGACTGAGCCACCCAGGGGTCCCCAAATGGAAGTTTTAATAAAAGACACAGAAATCAACATTACATACAAAATAAATAATTTAAACTCTAAAAGTGACCCAAGGTCCAGAGCTTTCATATTATTTGCTGTATCTGAAGATAGAATACTGGTATTTAGGTCACGATGGGATCAATCATTGACTGCTACTATCAGGGTTGGGTTAATTGCTTTGTTTTTTCAGTGTGGTGGGACTCACAAAACCTGGTAATTGCTATGAAATGACTCTGCTCTTCTGGTTTCTGTTCTTTTTGATGCATCATATTTCTTTTTTCACAATGTTTTTCTCCAGACATGGTTACAATGACATTATTCTGTGAGTTCTCTATATTCGTTTTATTCTTAAAAGGTGTTCTGGAAATGCTAAAAACTCATGATATTAACAAAGGCAACAGGGCCACAGAATTTAATGAACAAATACATTTTTTAAAAAAAGAACTCATATTCAGAGAATTTACACAGATCTCTTTAACTTGGGACTTCTAAGAGACTTTACTGTGCTAATATGCTTTCTGAATTTCTATGATAATATGCAGGATTTCCCAGATGTATTTGCCCATGGATGTCTTATTGGAAGCATCTTGCAGAATATTTTTCTTTGGAATGATTTTGTGAAACTCTGCCTTAAGTAATTAACTGTAGGTCCTCTGGGTCTCCTTCTTAATCTAGGCAATGATTATAATTTTCATTGAAAGATACAGGATCAGCTTAAAATCAGCTCCTTCTGGGTATTGAGAATTGGACTCAGAATTCTGTTTTTTGTTTCTCTATTCAGAGCAGAGTATTTCCAGTAAGTTTCTGCTTTGGCCTACAAGAGAGCTATCATCTAATACCAGGTAGGGCTGCTATAATCCTATTCATTGTTTGAGTGTCAAACACACTACTTTCAACCATAGAAGCAAGCCGCTCTCAGAGAGTGTTTCTTTATGTCTATGGTAATTTCTTATTGATTTTTATTTACTTTTGTTAGGCAATTAAAAGGTTTGGGTAAGGTCACTGTATTTGCATGAGGTAGGCTATGATGTAGTAACAAACAGTCCCACCACTCTTATTCAATTAAAACACAGAACTCTATTTCCTGCTTATATGTATGTAACAATGAACTCTGCAATGTTTAAGAGCCATCTAATCCATGTGGCGAATCAGTAATTAATTCCATACTGTTCTACCAGCCACCATGAGGCTTCAGTGTTGGTTACTGAAGGGGAAGAGAAAGCATTAGGAATGGAGTGAGTATTTACACTACCTCTTCTGACACGTTCTTCAATTCTTCTGAGTGGATATAGAAAAAGTGTAAGTTTAATGCAAATCCATGAAGTCGCTAAGCTTGTCCTCTTTATTCTTTTCGGTTGGTGCTCAGTCATTGTCTGTGGATTCTTTTCTCTACAAGATCTTAAAAATAATGCATTTCTGTTGGTAACACTTATTAGGATCTTTCATAAATTATTTTCTCACATTTGCAGGGCTTTATTTTTCATTTGATCATTTGCAATGTCCGATTCCTATTTTGTGGCATATGCACAATCCATTTTATGAGGTACTGCTCTATTTATAAAGAATACAGAAAGGGGTTCATTAGAAAAAGAACATCCACTCTACTTTCACTTTCCAGCAGGAAAACCAGTCATATTTCTGAGTACATATAAACAAATCTACTAAACCACCAGACAGTGTGAGCATATTCTATTACATATGCTGCTTTTGTCAACAAACAGGTCAAGCTTGCCATAAAATTATGTAGGAAAAGAAGATGGTCTTTAGTTCTCCTCCCTCTGTATACTGTTTTTCACTCTTGATTCTTAACCGTTTATACACTTTCACTTTTATTACATTTCCTCATGATGTGTATTAGAAGCCAAATGTAAGGTAATATTTACAGCATTTTCACCATAAGAGTTACCACTGCTTGAACTGAGAAAGTAAAATACTGAGTGACTGTAAATCTAAGAACAGAGAAAAGTTCCTGTTTATTCCACAGCCGATACAGGTCAGTTAATATCAGTTCTAATTTATGTATCAGTTCTAGTATATTTGTCATTGTGAGATTATGAGAGTCATAATCTCTCTCTCATTATAAGTATATTTTCTTAAACAAAGAAATAAGATCTGATTATCTCAAAATTCTCCTCAGCTAAAATAATTCTCAGCTGTCCTCATGCTTTATCATTTCTAAGAGCTTTTTTTCATTTACTAAAGTAGAAATTCTATTTTCTATTAAGTTTTTCTCATTTAATTGACAGTAACATTTTCTGACTGACAGTATAGTTTAGCAAGATATGATGTAATGGGACAATATATTAAGATGGATAAAAGTCTCTGAATTTAGAAAGTTGGTTCAAATTCCATGTCAACTCCTTGCTAGGGGTGTGTCATCTGACAAAGTATTTAAATTCTTGGTCTCAAATTCCCCATTAGTTTTAGTGACTTCTTAAAAGGTGGATCAAATATGCAGATGTTCTGCACAATTCTACGTGTGTAATGTATGCGTAGCCTACTACTAAGAGTACTAATTTTCTTTTTTAAAATGATGCAGAGAGGCATGAAAAGTTGGCAGTTTGGTAGATTTTTGGAGCCTTTAGGGAGCCTGTGATAATATGTCATACATGCAATGTGACCTATGGTTAGGACATGCTTTTCCTTAAAGGTGTGGCTCACAGAGTGGACAGCATGGTAGCCATGGAAATTGTGACATCAAATACTAGGTAGATCCACATCAAAGAAAAGCCAGATTTTTCTGTGGCACTGATGCTTGTAAAGCAAGCTCCCTTTAATCAGGCATTCTTAACTCAAGAAAATATATATAATTATGGCAGGTGTGAGCTAAATACCCTGCAATACAAAAAGGATATATAGACTGCACCCCCACCAAAGAAAATCAAAGTAATAGAGAAAACATTTCCAATTAGTATCATAGGGTACTTTTCAGTTCAAGAGAAATAATTATATTCAAATTTTGATTATCCTTAATATTGGAGAGCAGAAAATATCTGTTGAGAATGCAGAGCTTTCTTATAACTTTCAACATCCTAGAGCCAGGGGTCTGCCCAGATATACTGTAGGTGCAGCAATATGTCATAACCAAATATGTGCCTACAAAATTAAACTAATTATAAATAATTTTATTTTCACTTCACAACTGAATCTTTCTGAGATTATAAAAGCTGAGTGAAAAAGAAAAAAAGGGTCTGAGCTATATGTAAATCAAATAGTAAAACAAATTTAAGCAATTTTCTTAATTGTAAGGTATTTTCACTACTTTTTATATGCTGGTTTTAATCTTTAAGAAGGTGTATTTATTGATATTCACATATATATCAATATATAACTAAACATATATCACCATGAATTTACTTTGTATCATAGTGTATATTTAATTCTGCATAAGAATATATGGACTATCCTATCCCAGAGACATTAGGAATTCTTTAAAATGTTGATATTTATTGTTTATGATTTCAAATGCACACTAAAAGACTCTGGATATTGTCAGTTTATTTTAATTATTTGTGCCACCCTTAGATGACTATAATAAAGGATTAGTATTTCTGAAAACTCTTAAGATATGTACTTTATATGTTTGTCGTCAAAATTTCCAAAGCGCCACACACACTGAGGCTTCTACTTTGTCTTTCCTTCT
Source organism: Mellivora capensis (assembly GCA_004024625.1). Classification (NCBI taxonomy): domain Eukaryota; kingdom Metazoa; phylum Chordata; class Mammalia; order Carnivora; family Mustelidae; genus Mellivora; species Mellivora capensis. Next base: position 29,454 of record PISX010008761.1, on the reverse strand, counting down.
TGAGGCTTCATGACAAAATTGAGGAAAAAATGAAAGAAGGAAATAAGAGGAAGCCTGGCTGCTTCTTTGCTTCCCTCAGCCTTTCTCACCACTTGGTTGGCATTTTTTTCTATTTTTCAAGGTCAGTTCTGAAGCTAAAGAAAAGTGAAAAAATATATGATATTGTGGAAGTCTCATACTCTATCCCAGGTTTGAATCTCTGTTTTGACTTTATCACCCTTGAATCTTTTAGTATAATTGCTTGCAATAAATATGAAATGCCGTATTTTTATGTTTTTGTTGAACAGTAAAACCTTAATATATCATGTGAAACGTTTGCATCTCAATTTCATATTGTTCAAATCATGTTCTGCTACAAATCCCCAAATTCCATTATTTCCCACATCAAAAGGTTGCCTGTGTGATCTCACGTACACTTCCCTGCTTAGGGTTCATCTTTATATTAGCATCTGCATGGATCTGTGGGAAAGGAGGAGGCTACTTATTTTATTTACATCTCATAGGCACTAATTGAAGGTCTATACTTAAATTAATGTAGCAAATATAGGAAAATAACAGGCAGCTAAGTCTATAGGAGTCAAAGCCAAGGTAATTTAGCATTGTTTTTTGTTTTGTTTTGTTTCTTTTAAGGTTTTATTTATTTGAGAGAGTGCAACAGAGAAAGAGAGAAAGAGAGACAGCATGGCAGGGTGGAGGGAGACGACAGAGGGAGTGGGAGACTCAGAACACCTGCTGAGCAGGGGGCCAATGAGTTGCTGGAGCCTGAAATCATGTCCTGAGCTGAAGGCAGACGCTTAACCGTCTGAGCCACCCAGGCGCCCCCGCATTGTTCAATACTTGTTATTGACAACACTTCCATGTTAGTCAAGGTTTGCAGATACTAAGGATCAGTGACAAGAGTTATCCCATTCTAAGCCACCAGCTACACACCTCCAGAAGATTTGCCCAGATGGGGTCAGGGAGAATTTAAATGCTCTCAGCTTACAATAGTCTCTTCTTTGTGGATTTTTCTGCCTATAATGCACACTTCTTACACTGCCACTTTGTGCTGCTTTTAGCCAATTGTTTCATCTAATAGAGCTAATAAGGCATTTTTCGATAGTTTTTAAATTTTAATTTAATATTTTTAAGTATTTATGGAGTAACTGCTTTATTGGCTTAGTAAGTAAATTTCCAATTGCAGTCTCTTGTTCTCTTTGTTTCACATTTTTCACAAACAATTATACAGATGTGAACTTATATATCACTAGTTTATTACACTGTCTTTATGGTAAGATTAACCTAGATAGAGGAATAAAGCTACACCAGCAGATATCTGCCAGTTTGGCAAAGCAATAAGCAGAATAGGTGAATTTAATTTTTTAAAAACCAAAAGCACCTTTGCAAATTAGAATTTTTTTTTAAAGAATCTTTTTTTTTAAATTTTATTTATTTGACAGACAGAAATCACAAGTAGGCAGAGAGGCAGGGAGAGAGAGAGGAGGAAGCAGGCTCCCTGCTGAGCAGAGAGCCCAATGCGGGGCTCGATCTGAGGACTCTGGGATTTAACCCACTGAGCCACCCAGGCGCCCCTGCAAATTAGAATTTTAAAGAACAACTATGTTTACTATCATGTCCCTATCTCACTTTATTTTAAAATTGTTTGAACAGCATTACTTGTAACAAACAAAAGAATCATAATAGTTATTCAAAAAGGAATGCTTATTTATGTCTACAGATTTCCTAAATTTTCACCTCATACATAGCCATCAATATTTTCATCAATAAAAGCTTTATATCCTTTTTAAAAACCTCAGTTTTTTTCACTTTTAAAATTTTATATCTATGTATTTGACAATTACAAAAATACTTTAATCTCAAAAAACACCTTTCATCAAAAGGAATAAAAATCACCTAATATTCCTTGAATTCTATGGCACTTTGGATAAAAAAATATGCAGAATTTCAAAGTCTAAATGCACATACAGCAAAGTCATTTCATAGTATTCTTTAACTGTTGCATTGTGGTCTACTTATTGTTAATATTGGCTCAAAGCAGTTCATTTCCAGTTACCTCCTACAAGTATTTTTCTTCCTTTCTTTTTTTTTTCCTATTGAGGACCTCAATTGACTGACATATTAAATTATGCATGATCAACTGAAACGGATCAGTTCAAATTTTGGCACTCAGTCACCATCTGTGCTTTGTACATTGACATATCTCATATCCCCTTTCATGTTTGCCTTATAAATGGTGTGACGGTTAGGCTTTTCATAATGTTTGTTGTTCCATAAAATTATTTCTAGTGATGGTCATATTTGGAGAATAGAAAGCTCCATTCAGGAAACTGTGAAGAATTTTGAAAATAAAAATCTCCATTAGTGTGGTGACATAATTTCTAACATTTCTCATGGCAATCACTCCAGGTGTATAGGCAATCAAATTTTTTTCAATAGCATATGATTTGGGGACCCAATTTCTATTGCAATGCAATGAGAAAAAGCCATCTGTGGGATCTTCCTTCTTATAAGTGTGCATAGCCTCAAACTTCAAAGTAAAGAAAAAATAAAAACAATCCTCCAAATAATCCATTTACTAACAATTATTATTACTTTATTAAGCTTAAGGAGACAATATTATATACACACTTTCATAAATGGAAGAAATATTGAACAATGAAGTCAAATATAGTAAATATAGTGCATTAGGAAATGTTCTTTAAGATTATCAGTAAAGTATTTGTATACGAGCACTGGAATAATAAGTAAATGGTTTTATTATTGTTGTGTACCATGAGATACATGAAATACATGGAGCTCAAACTTGGGTGCACACATTTTACTCTAACCTACACCCCAAGTATTTTCTCAAAATTTATAGTGAATTTAATTTCTATACTCTTTGTCTAATGGCCCCCATTTCTATAAAACGGAGTAAAATTCTGGAATCATTCTGGTCTACTCCTATTACCTGTCTTATTTGGGTATTCAAAAAAATGATTTGCCTTTTGTTTTTCAACTACAACTGTACGAGGCAATCCTTTCATACCAAATGAATAATGAAAAAAAAAAAAACATTGTGGCTTATGTAAACTGTCATATTTCCCACAAAGGACTTTCCACAGTCCAAAGATAACTTCTAGAAATTTTTGGAAATTATTTTCTATACCCACTAATTTCAAAGTTTTCTCCCTTAATATTTGCTTCATTAGATTCAAGAAAAATACGTCCAAAAGTTATTAGTAAAAACGTTTCTACTGTTTAAATATTCCCAGAAAAAAAGGAGAGGCACAAAGTCACAAGGAAGAAAAATGAACTCCTTTTCTTGGCAATCAAATGACTATTTGGAACCAAGGATTAAATGAAGTAAAATTTCAGTTACACCTCCTCTTCTTTTCCAAAAAGTAAACAGACACTGAACTATTTTTAAGGTGTTACAAAATCAAAGGTTATAAAAGTTTTACTTTTCCAACTTGACTTTTCTTACTGATAGTAACTTTGAAAAAGAAAATTCTGTCTTTTAAATTTACTATACCATTGTTAGGATTATATGATTTAGAGTAAAGAGGAAGAGAAAAAAACTAATCATCTCAAAGCCACGTACTTTTCTCTGATATTCTTTTTTATGTTCCTTTTAAAAACACTGAATGCACTTAATATTTTCTTTTTATCCAGGTACTCACTATGCTAACTTTCTAATAGCCAGTTTTTTCCCACCAGATACATTTGCTCCATTTCCCTTAAAAGTTTTTGTATTTACTCAGGATTCTGCTTTTGATCAACATCTTTTCTTACTCATTGAGAGATTTAATCTAGGCATATGTTTCTCTAATAACTACCTATAGAATATCAAAACTATACTTCTAATATGAATCTTTTTATAGACTTATATAGACAACTACATCTCCATCTAGATATTTTCCCATGCATAGTGATTACAGATACTATTTATATATAATGTTACATGTTGGGGAGTATAATAACTTCAAAACATAAGTTCTATTAAAAAAATAACTGTGTATTTACCCAACCACTCAATGAGGTAGCTATTGAAATTTGTCTTTGGCAGATAATAATATTATTCAACATTAATCCATGTTTCCCATAGACCTGGTGATATACTAAATACCACCTTTCTTATAATATATCATTTAATCCTCACAATCAATGAATCAGTAGGTAACATCATTGTCCCATTTTACATGGGTTGGAAACTTAACACAGAGAAATTGAGTAATTTGCAAAAGTGACACAGTAGAAGGCTTGTGACCTTTGTTAATTAATCTACAGGTGTTTTATCACAAACCCTGTACTTTATACCTACACTACACCGACCAGCACAGGTCTTCAATTCAATCTTACAAAAATATATATTCATGTTTTCTTCAACCCCATCTCGTTATCCTATATTTTAAAAATTTTATTAATACCATGAAAATGATTCTAACATTAAACATGGCCTGCCTCTGTCTTATATATAGAATTTAATTTTTGCTATATTCTGCCAATATTCTTCTAATAGTTCTCACATTTGTTGCTTTCTTTGAATCGGCACTATTACTGCTTAAATCCATCTTTTCACACTAGGACTAGAGAAATTATCTCTTCTAAATTGTCTTGCTGGCATTATTAGAAAACCCTTCTAAACTGCCCTATACTCTCTAAATCAAAACATTTAAAAAATCTTATAGAAACATTACCAAATTCTTCTAACATTTTAGTAATTTTTCATTACAAATTTTTTTAAAATATTTAATTTTATTTATTTGACAGACAGAGACCACAAGTAGGTAGAGAGGCAGGCAGAGAGAGGAAGGTAAGCAGGCTCCCTGCCAAGCAGAGACCCTGATGCGGGGCTTGATCCCAGGACTCTGGGGTCATGACCTGAGCTGAAGGCAGAGGCTTTAACCCACTGAGCCACCCAGATGCCCCTCATTACAAAATTTTATAGGACAATATGACTTTCTTCTTCCTATCATATCAAACACATAGCCTATTGTTAACCATTCTGGTTGTCATAACAAATTGTATAGACTTAACTAAATGAAATATCCTATTCCATGATTCTAGGATTTTGTAACAGGCTTGTGTCCCTCAAACTGCAATGAACTATTTTTTTTTTTGTTCACTTTTTTTTTTAAAAATTTTGTTTATTTACTTGAGAGAGAGTGACCAAGTGATAGAGCATGGGGTGGGGAGTGGAGAAAAGAGGGAGAGGGACTAATAGACTCCACACTCAGCAACTTGGGGTTGCATCCCACTACTCTAAAATCACTACCTGAGCTACAATCAAGAGTCGGATGTTCAATTGACTGGGCCACCCAGGCACCCCGGAATGAACTTCTATTATCTTCTATATCCCAGGTGCATCTACTAATCTCTTTGTTCTGCCATCCTTCATCATAATTCCATTTATAATTGATCATTTTCACCTTTGTTTAGCATTGTATCTTTATGCCAAGCATTGTTGGGTGCTATATTTATATGTGGATAGAGATATATATAGATATATATAGATAAGATAATATATATTATATATATTTTATGTGGGTATATATATACATAATATAATATATATATTTCTATTATAGTACTTAAGATAATCTATCACAATAATTAATTAATATAGTTACCATTTGAATATGAACTACATTTGTGAAGTGGAATCATAGGACTTACTATAAGGAGCAAAGAAAATGGAAAATTTAAAAGTGACTTTCAGAATTACAAGTTTGGATGACCAATTGTCAGTGAAATTATTTGGGATGATACAAATTTGGATGGATTTTTGATTTTTATTAAATTTTGTTTGTTCTGATGTATTGCTGAAGTTTCACTATAACCATTAGCTCAAAAACCAATTTCTTTATAATAGGATACAAAGTCATTTGTATACTTTGATTAAAACTACATTATAAGGGGGGCGCCTGGGTGGCTCAGTGGGTTAAGCCTCTGCCTTCGGCTCAGGTCATGATCTCAGGGTCCTGGGATCAAGCCCCGCATTGGGCTCTCTGCTCAGCAGCGGGCCTGCTTCCCTCTCTCTCTCTGTCTCTCTGCCTACTTGTGATCTCTGTCAAATAAATAAAATCTTAAAAAAAAAAACAAACTACATTATAAGGAACACATTTGAAGGAAGAAAAGGCTAAAACTAAATTTTAGAAAATTCTTATATGTGAACCATTTCCACACGTAGTTGAATTGTCTAAGCGATGACTGGTTATTGAAAGTTACACATACCATAGGCATTAGATGAAGAAAAATATAAATTTAGACCAAAAGGGGAAAAAATGTCATTGTTTTTAAAATGTCACTATCCATGTCATCTATATATATGGTTTTGAAACAATATTCAACCAATTAAAATAGTGTTTCAGTATAGTTGCCAATGAAGGCCAGCCACTTCCATAACAATCATTTCACATTCACTGTACACTTAGTAAAGGGACACAATTTAGAGTTTGTAATTTTAATCAATTTCTTCAACTTTACAAAATTTACAAGTGAAAGAAGGGGATCAAAATATAAAAGGATACACTTAAATAATAATAATAGTTGAAATTCCTCAGATAAGACACAAGACATAATTTTAAGATTTAAAAGTTCAGTGAACTTCAAGCAGGAAAATTACAAAATAAACCATGTTTAAGAGCATTACAAATTGCTACAAAAGAAAAAAATACACAGTAAAAAATCCCTAAAAAGTACAAGAAAAATAAAAACTTTTGGAGCTAAATGAAAACTGAAACTAAATAAAAAAGTAAGAGACTCTATTGCCAGGAGACCTACAAAATATATTATTATGCAGAATGACAGCATATGAAAACTACAATTTTAGGGAAAGATTGAGGAGCTTATAAGTAGTAAATATTTTGGGAAAATCTATTTTGCCTTACTTTTAATTTTTTTAAATACAGATAATTATTTAATAGAAAAAGTCTAAAATCTTGTAGATTCATAATAATAAAATTCATAATAGCAATTGTAGCATAAAGGTAGGGGGGGTAACAAATTTACACAATTGTAGGTTTTCTGCATTTTAGGTGAAGTAGTACAAAAATAACTATGAGTAGATTGTGAAAAGTTAAGAATGTATTTTGTAGTTTCTTGAACAACCAATAAAACAAATAATACAAAGTGGTAAAGTAAAAAGTCGATAGGTAAATTAAAATTAATTTCTTTTTTTTAAAAGATTTTATTTATTTATTTAACAGAGAGAGAGAGAGAGAGAGAGAGAGAGAGAGAATACATGGAGGGAAAGTGGAAGAGGAAGAAGGCTTCCCGCTGACCAGGGAGCCAGATGCGGTGTTGTATCCCAGGACCCTGGGATCATGACTTGAGCCAAAGGCAGCGGCATAACTACTAAGCCACCCGGGCACCCCTAAAATTAATTTATAAAAATTATTTAAAGACAGAGACGCCTGTGTGGCTCAGTTGGCTAAGTGTCTGCCTTTGGCTCAGTTCACGATCTCAGGGTCCTGGGAGAGAGCCCCACATGGGGCTCCCTGCTCAGAAGGAATCTGCTTCTCCCCCTCCTTCTGCCTCCTCCCCTCTGCTCATGCTCACGCTCATGCTCATGCTCTGTCTCTCTCAAATAAGTAAATACAATCTTTAAAAAAATAAAAATAAATAAAAATTATTTAAAGACTAACAAGTATCACCTAAAGAAAATTTAAGTAAATTAAAGAAGTTATTTTTTCTCTTTTTTAAGATCTTGCATATTAACCAGATAATACTTCCTTTGCCCTAATTATATATAAAAACAGAATAGAACAAACAACGGCAACCATATCTAAGAAAGAAGGTGAACAAAAGCTCCCATGCTTTCATTCTCTGAACCTGATACAGCTTAAGTACTCTTTCCTCCACTATCCCCAAATTCCTCTCTCCTCCCACCCTCCATACACAAATCATTACCTTGAAAGACTTTGTAACTAGGGGCTGTGTTGTGGTGGAAAGACAATGGAGAGCTCTTAATTAGATTATTCCAGTTAATTGAAAGTAATTATGTATTTGCAACAGCTAAATTTATGAATGGTCCAGGGAGTTTTTAATTTTAAAATGTGTTAGAGAATTGTGAGATAACCAGATATATACCCTGTACCCTCAACTCTAGAGATATTTTTTGCTTATTTATGAAGCCTTCTTGATATCTATGAGTTTCTAAAGATTCAAAGGGTATTTCAAAAGAGGATTAAGAACTATGAGCAAAGGAATAGTACAACAGTTAAGAAATCACAAAGAACCTAAATTGGGAAAGCAAATTATACATTTGCTTTGTAATCTTAATCCCCGCTAGCTTTTTTTTTCTTAACAAGAAGTTTATTTAAACAACAAGACGCTTGACTTGAAGGGAAAACTATCTAGGATTCATTTCTTTTAGAGTAATTTATCCCTACTTAAAGACAGATTGCCCTTTATGGAACAGCTATGTACAAAAAAGTTATGAAACTGTCCTTGGTTTTACAATGATAAATGAAAAACATTAAAATTCTCCAATTGAATAAGGTATGCAAGGATTTTTTTGTTGTTCTTTTTTTGTTAAACAGTGAGAGCAAAATGACTTACTGGAATATAAAGATAAGAGCATGCCACTAATGGAGAGAGGGGGTATTTTCACAGAAGCAGTATTTTCCCCCATCCCATCTCCATTTGATGTCGATCAAAAGATACCATTGGCCATTTAGTTAAAAAAAATGCAATATGCTTGTGCACATACCCAGTTACTTTATGTACAATAAAGGAATGGGGAAGGAGAACATGAAAGGATAGGGAAAACTATACTGTAGTAGTCAGGATGTGGTGGAACCAAATTGCGGCTTTCTAATTGAGAATGTCTTCTCAGTCTGGAGGAACCCAGTTCTGGAGTAAAGTAGCAAGTTCCCTTTTTAGGAGACACCTCCTGTCTGTTGCTGGAACACATCAACTGTATCTCCATGCTCCATTCCCAACTGTGCAGGTGTGTCTGTTTCATTGACTGGCTGCCCAGCAAATCGGAATCTGATCTGCCTCACTGACAAACCTATCACTCAAAATAGGCTTTCATTAGTTTACTAAGTGTGTATGCCTCTTAATCTTAAAGTGCACCACAGAACCATCCTGCGCCGCAAGCTTCAAATTAATATGATCGTTGTTCTCAGTCTTGACTCCTTCCTTGGTCTTTTCGTCCGCCATGGTGAGCGCTGAAGTCTCCTCAGCTGCCGCTTCACAAAAGAGGTACCAGGTCCGCACCAAAGGAGCACAGGGCAGCACCAGGAGCCTCAGAAGAAGGAGGCGGCAATCGGGGAGGAGGGAGGGGGAGCACGCGCACACCGCACACCGCTGGCTTTTTAAGATAATTTCTACGACTGTAAAATGGAAGGACCGAATTAGATTGCAGTAAAAGTATTTGAGTCCTGAAATTTCATTATTATGATAATAATATTCCATTTCTGGGGCATAAGCCAAGTGTTTCATATACATTACTTCATTTAAGCTTCATTACAAACTGTAAGGGAGAGATCATTATCCCTATATTAAAAAAACATAAAATTAAATTTCAGAAAGTTATCTCCCCAGATAAGAGCAAGAATCCAAACAAAATCAGACTTTGAAGCTATCAGCCTTATTTTAGGAATTTGTGGGTTATTGAGGTATATATTACTGAGTCAAATGATAAAGTATTAAGGTAGCATGGGATCAAAATCCATGTAGTGACTCAGTCAGCATCTATTAAATACTTAATATGAGGATGCCATCATGTTTATTCTAAGTAAGCAAAGATTTTTAAAAGCCTGTATCAAATTATCATTATTTAATATTTTATTAAATTACATTTTTTTCAACTTTTTTGTTGTCTAAAAGCATTTTCGACAACTACAGAATGGATAAGGATCATGTCTGAGTAAGTACTCATTAATAACACACATGTACAAAGTAACAATTGATAAAATGAGTGCAAAATACGTATAGTGATTTTCAGTATCTTTTTAAGCCAGTATATAATATCCACTTTTCTCCTCTGGCACTGGAGTGGGCACGAGAATCAAAACCTTTTTTCCTGATTCTGCTTCTCAGCTTAACCAAGTCATTTTATTTTTTGACAATTATTTTTTCTCTCTCATACGGTAAAGAGGTTAGATATTAATTAACCTCGATCTAGATGTTATCACTGATATTTCTATGCATTTTTTTTGACATGGCCGCAAAGTAGTATTACATGGGAACAACCATGCCTAAGATGTTTAAATTATTTCATGGAAATTTTTTCATGGTGAAAAACTTTGAAAAATTCAAAGTTAAAAAGTTAACATTGTCTAAAGCCTTTTCTTGAAGTGACTGTGACTCACAGAAGATGATGAAGTATAACATTTTTCTCAGATGATTGATCTGTGAGACGTGCTTTAGGAAATGATGTTTCTAATTACTCTTTTCTTTAGCTAATTAGTACACGTACAGAACAGAAAGATTCCATTCCAAATTACATGGAAAATCTAAATGAGATGTAATTTTTAAAAATTTAATTAAATTTACATGTTGCTTGGAATTTTGATCTTTCCCAGATTAAATAAAGGAGTCGAAGAAGAGCGATCTATATGAAAACTCATCACAACTAAAAGCCAACACCCGCTTTTTTTTCTTTTTTAAAAGATGGATATAATTTAATAAGCTTTTTTAGGAAAGCTTATGAATGTCTTGGAAGGGAATAATAATGGCAACATTTACTGAACCTGGGAGGGTGTTTTTGAATAAATACTAGATAATCATAACTAATATTTTGGTGGACAAAAACAAAGTAAAAGGAAAACTCTACTAGTAACACTAGAAAGGATTAGATGCTTTATTTTTTATTTTTTATTCCTTAGCCATTGGTCATTTGCTTTTTTTTTTTTTCACTTTTGAAGTTTTGGCTTAATGTTCTTGAATCTCATGTCTGCTAGCTTAACATAAGTTCCTTCCCCTCAAGCATAGTAGATCAGTAATAATTATATCTTTGCAAAGAGTGCAGTGTTTTATATAAATGAATGTAAATGGATTCCCTAGAAGATCAAAAAACAATTCTCCTATTAAAGATTTTTTGAAGAAATATAGATAAGAGCTACAATCCAAATTGATTCAGAGTTTAAATATGATTTTAATAAATGCAACATTTAAATCCCATGCAAATGTTTCTCATTAAATCCTAATGTGCATACACTATGTGAGTACTACAGACAATTTACTTATACCTTTCTATGAAACGGAACTTCTGTAAGTTTTTTTTGAATTGAAAACATTGGTCATATTTTGATGACATTACTTCATTGATGATACTTTAATTAGCATTATATAAATCATGTAAGGTTTATAAAACAACTTAATAATTTAATCTTGAAAGACAAATTTTTGTATCTTGGCTGTAACATTACTTTTTATGCAGCTTTAATTAAAGTTTACTATTTCATAAACAAGTTTATCTGTTCAAATTACAAATTTATGCTGTATATAAGTCCTCACAAACAGGAAGAGTTTTAGGATTTTTTCCATTCGCTTAGTAGCCAAAACCAAGTATGAAACAGTATATCACCAAAGAGTTTTTACTCCATTATGTGCTTTTAGGTTGGTGATAGAGTAATAATAATAATAGAAGATTGCCATAACTTATTTCTGCAATTAGAAGTCACGCAAGTTTTTTCAGATTGAAAACTCCAGCCAACTGTATTTCCCATCTACCAACCCAGTGTTAGATAACCAAAGAGAATATAATAAGGCTTATTGAAAAAAAATTTGTGAAATTACCATTGTAAAGATGTCATAATCACAGTGCCATTCTGGAAACAAGCCAAATAAACAATCGGATAGTCTTGGAATTGAAATATAAATGTCGGGGCACCTGGGTGGCTCAGTGGGTTAAAGCCTCTGCCTTCAGCTCAGGTCATGATCCCAGGATCCTGGGATCGAGCCCCGAATGGAGCTCTCTGCTCAGCAGGGAGCCTGCTTCCCTCTCTCTCTGCCTGCCTCTCTGCCTGCCTCTCTGCCTACTTGTGATCTCTGTCTGTCAAATAAATAATTTAAAAAAAATATATAAATGTCCACTAAGATGCCCAATAATTACAGGAACGATCTTGGTGGGGGTGGTCCCTAATGAACGTAGAGAAGGAAATCTGAATTATCTGTAGAAACCAAGAACAATACAATGGAGGGAGGAATAACACCATGGCAGTTCTTGTGTGGGAGAATGGGAAAGTGTTAAGAGGCCTAAGTGATAAAATTCATGACGAGGATAAAATGTGGAGTCCACACTAGATCTAGTAGGTGTTTGGCATATTGAAGTAAGATCTGTGGAATAAAATGTGGAACAGCTGGTCATGTATTTTTAAACAAAATATTAAAACATAAAGCTTATGGAAAGGGAGAAAAGGTTTTCGTGATAAATTGCAATCTAAAAATTTCCAAGGGAGATTTCATGTGTTAACAAGGTTTTCAGATTCATTGTTATTATAGTAAGGACTCTGAAATCTTCTTGGGACCAGTATTCTTTTCTGAACATCTCAAAGAAAGTTATCTTTGGAGACGAACATGTGTTTATTTAGCTTTATATCAGCTTTCATGTTGGCACTCACTTGCTCAAATATCTTCAAAGATTAGTGCTTCCTGAAAGATAGAGTAAAATTTCTCTAACATGTGTTTGAACCTCTCAATAACTAGCCCAATGTCATATTTTTAAAGAGCATTTACATTTTGTTTTTTTTATGAGCCCTTTAAACCAAGCTGAACCCACTAGAGGCAGTTCAACCAACATTCCTTATACATTTACTTTCTAGACCATACAGAATGCTTGTTTTATTTCCATTCATCCTTCAGATTCTGTAACATTGATAAATCCCCCTTAATTATTCCAACGTATACTGAGCTCTTCTTTTTCAAAAACTTCATAGTGCTTATCTAGACTAGAGAAACATAAGATCTGCAAGCTGACAAATTTTAATAGTTAAATTTTATGCATTTTTCCACAAAACAATGATAGACTATAACTTATTTATTATAATGTATTATTAGTTATAAATTTAATCAGAGGATTATAGAATACTCCCTTTACCCCTGATTTTACCACCACACCAACAGGGCTCCAGTATAATAACAGGAATTATATCTGAGTTGCAAGGCAGAATTCCCCTAAAGAAGAGTAATTAAGAGAAGCACAAAGTTAAGAATAGAGACAAACATATTAAGCACAGTTGAACTCCTAGTCAGATTAACATAAATCCTCACGCTTAGTTCCTAGTACCCAATGCAATATGTCTGGCTTTCTTTAAAAAAAAAGTTTATATATATATTATAGATGTGAAAAAACAGTTTGAGGAGACAAAGCAATCATGGAAAACACCTTCAGATATGACACAGCTGTTAGAAGTATCAGAGAGGTTTAAATGACAGATTGATATGCTAAAAGGGCTCTGATGGAAATATTAGACAATATGCAAGAGTAGATAAGTAACATAAAGAGAGAGATGCAAAGTTTAAGGGAGAATAGAAAAGAACTGCTCAGAATAAAAAACAGCGATAAAAATGAAGAATGCTTTTAATAGTTACATCAGTAGATTTCACACAAGGAAAGAAAAGTGAATAAGAGAAAATTCTAAATTTGCAAAGAAACTTCTGAAACTAACAATTATCTGGTCTCTGTCCCCTCTCCTGGCACAGAGCTCCTAAAACTTGGAATTTCCTGTGGAGAGTGGTATTGGTGTTTTTGTTATGGTAATGAGATTTGGAATGCCCTCACCTAAGGAACCAACCACACTGGAGGAATCCACCTTGTGATTAGAAGGTAGGAACTTTTTTTTTTTAATTTTTTAAAAGATTTTATTTATTTATTGGACACAGGGGAAGAGAGAGAGAGAGAAAGCGCGCACAAGCAGGGGGAGCAGCAGGCAGAGGGAAAAGCAGGCTTCCTGCTGAGCACAGACCCTGATGTGGGGCTCCATTTCATGGTCCTGTGATCATCACCTGAGACAAAGGCAGATACTTAACTGACTGAGACACCCGGGTGCCCCGAGAAGGTTGAAATTTTAGTCTCACCCCTGTTCTCTGGGGAGGGAAAGGGGCTGAAGTTTGAATCAATCATCAGTGGTCAATGATTTAATCAGTCACGCCTATATAATGAATCCTCCATTAAAAACAAAACAAAAACAAAAGGACTTTGGAGAGCTTCCCAGTTGCTGAACACAGAGAGGTCTTGGGAGAATGGTGCCGTGGAGAGGATAAAGAAGCCCCCACCCCACACCCCAGAACTCTTTCCCCACACTTTTCCCTATACATTTCATCTGGCTGTTCCTGACTGGTCCTTTCATACTAAACTGGAAATCAAGTAAGTAAAGAATTTCTTTCAGTTCTGTGAGCCACTCTAACAGATTAGTCAACTCCAGGAGGAGGTTGTAGGAACAAAAAAGCACAGGTAACAGCCTGAGCTTGAGACTGGCATCTGAAGTTGGGTTGTTATATGGTGCTATTTTTAGGCTTTGGTTTATTTTACACAACATATCAAACTTACTGACTTAATAAAGTTTTATAGAATTATTAACATTTTTGATACCTTTATGGTATCTGTTGACACATTCTTCTCTATATCTAATATTAGTGTTTTTCTCTCTGTTTTTATATATAAGTTCTAGCTAGTGGTTTATGAATTTTATTAATCTTTCATATATAACATTTAATTTTGCTTTCCTTAGTTCGCCTTTGTTCTTAATATCATTGAATTATTCTGTTATCTTTACTACATAGATTTTTAAAGATTTTATTTATTTATTTGACAGAGAGAGAGATCACAAACAGGCAGAGAGAGAGGGGGAAGCAGGCTCCCTGCTGAGCAGAGAGCCTGATGTGGGGCTCCATTCCAGGACCCTGCAGTCATGACCTGAGCCTAAGGCAGAGGCTTAAACCTCTAAGCCACCCAGGCGCCCCTACATTTTTAATATCCTTAGGTTTGATTTGCATTTTTTTGGTTATAATAGTGCAGCTTAAATCATTGAATTTTAGCTGGTTTTCCTTTTACTATGTTCATTTAGGGATAAACATTTTCTTCTAAACATTGCTTTAACTGTATTTCACAATACTTGATATGTCATGCCTTTCTTATCTCTCAATCAAAACTAACTAGTACGACCTTGTCTTTGACCTTGGGTTATTTAGATATTTTACTTCATTTTCAAATTGTTAGCATTTTTCTAATTTTATTTTATTATTTAATATTAAAGTTACTACTATGATCAGAGAATATACTCTTAATAATTTTGATCATTTTTATGTTGTTTGTGACTTTATGTATGAACTAGAACGTTGCAGGCATTCTTGAAAATGTATTTTGTAGTTATTGAATGCCACATTTCATATATGTCAGTTATGTCAAATTTGTCTATTTTGTTATTTACATTAACTAGAAATTTATTTTTGTGTACTTGTTCTTTTGGTTTTTGAAAGAGAGGTGTGTTAAAGTCACCAACTATGATTTATAATTTACTTATCTTTTTAGTTCTATTTATTACTGCATTACACACTTTAAGCTACATTATTAAGTATATAAAGATTTAGAAAAGCTGTATTTTCATCCCTCATTATACATTTCATATTTCCTTTTCTCAGAGACAGCTTCTCCTCTGGACAAGTTTCTTTGCTATGGTACAACATCAATCTTTTTCCTGAAATATCTGAGCCTTCGTGTTCTTCCTATATTGTGTTGTTTCAGAATTATCACTGTGACACCAGGTCCTAAAAGTGTTTTCAGCGGTCAATGTACACATATGCCTTCTTATCAACATTGTTTTGCACTAGCTCTTTCCCCTTTTAAAATTGTGATCTAGTTCACGCAGTAATTCCTTTTTTTTCTTTCTTGTTTTTCTTGGGTCATAGGAAGTCTAAAAACACTAGGTGGCAGTTTGAATGTTCAATTTATTGGAAATGTTGTTGAGCCTCCAATAGAATCTTTTTCCTTTAGAAATTAAGATCTTAAACAATAGAGGCTCAAGGTATAGAGGATGGAAGTAAAAATTTTGCAAGTTTGTAATTATGAGAAGTAACACTCCCACTTCTACCTTTTACTCTGTAGTTTCTGGACCCACATGTTCTAACAATGGGAGAAGTAGTACTAAGAAATGTTTATTACATCAGAGCATATAGCAAAACTAATGGTACAGCAGTTTAAAGTCGCAAGGTTTATCTCCCAGCTGGCTGCCTGAGTCTTCTAGAGTCCATTCCACTCACTCTGAGACCTGTTGTTACTTCTCCATGAGAAACATGACAAAATCAGTTAATCTTCCCATGATATCATCCCATTGTCTGATATCTTTTTCTGTAAAGTGAGTTTTTTGTTCAGAAGCTAAATTGTATGGTGGCACCTGGGTGGTTCCATTGGTTAAATGTCTTACTCTTGATTTTGGCTTGGGTCATGATCTCAAGGTTGTAAGATTGAGCCCCACATCAGACCCTGATGGATGTGGAGCCTGCTTAAGATTCTCTCTCCTTCTCTCTTTGCCCCTCCCCCTCTAAAAAAAAAAAAAAAAGAAACAAACAAACAAAATTGTATAGTATGCAATGGTAATTGAGAAGATATTCTGGTATTTCATGGTGGTGCTAATGTCTAAAATATGGTGAATAATGATAGAAAATCCATCTCCAGTATAAGCATTTATTATAGTGAAGACATATTGGTCATATATACCATGATGGATATGGCCCAATGACATTTACTATCCATTATTATTATATAGATGTCCTATCAGGCCCTTGACCACCCTGCACTGAGTTACAATCTATAGGAATCCATTACTGCCTGGTGTCAACATATGAAGTATTACCTTCAATTCAAGTTCAATATTTTGTTATTTAAAGATCTGGATATTGAGAATAACCCACAGGCCATTAATGTGAGTAGAGGCAAAGGTGACAGTTTAATGAAAAGAAGGAGCACTAGGAAATGAGTCACCAGTTCAAGCAATTCTTTGTGCCTTTAAAAACTTCTTGAAGGATCTAATTTTCCAACTCCCATAAAGGTGTGCTGTAGTCTGACCAAAATTAGACTGGGTATATCAGACGACACCCAATTTATGATAGTGTTTTAGTAATCATAGTCATTTGATGTCCCAACTTCAAATATTAAACCTCTGTTAGATCTCAGTAGCAAACCAAGATCTATTTCCATGAGAATTATTTCCTAAAGTGTACGTGGATTTGCTTCAAAAGCCTAGGCTCCTGCATTGCTTTTTTCCTATTGATGTTTGACTTGTTTGAGGTATATTATCTTAATCTGAAGAAAGATAATAGTAGAAGGTCATAAAGGCAAGTTTGCAATGCTTCTTGCCCTGAAGCAGAGACCAACAAGATAATATTATCTCTTGATGATGGAAAGCAAGGAGGTTCTTGGCAGCCTTATTTGTTATTCAGCCCAGCAGCACACCTAAAAGTGTATCACCACATTCCATGGGATCCTAGTAACCCATTTTCTAATCCTGAGTAGATTATTAATACCTTCACATTCAAGCAGATCAGAAAATCATATTAGATTCCTATTTTATTGATACTTACTATCTGTAATTATTCTGTATTCATTTTTATTGATTTATTTTAACTAATCAATGTACAAAACATTTGCTTTCCAGTGGACATACTTGTAGCCTTCTAGATGCAGTTTGAATTCATCTGATTGAGGAAATTCACATCATATTTAGAATTCAGTAGCTTTTGGGGGTGCCTGGGTGGCTCAGTCATTAAGCATCTGCCTTCAGCTTAGGTCATGATCTGAGTTGAGGGTCCCAGGATCCAGCCCCACATGGGGCTCCCTGCTCAGCAGGAGGCCTACTTCTTCCTCTCTGATTCTCCCTGTTTGTGTTCCCTCTCTCACTGCCTCTCTCTCAAATAAATAAATAAAATCTTAAAAAAAAAGGAATTCAGTAACTTTTAATAATTTTCAAAATGCTTATTTTAGCTTTCCAGTAGTATAGTAAGGCATATTTTATTCCTACATACAAACCATATTCTCTATAATAGTTATTGCTGTGCAATTTTGAGGGGATTACAGAAATGAGAAATACAAATTACATTATAAACTGTAAGATTTACAGATCCCTTAAAACATGCATTTAAAATAAGACCAAGGGGGTGCCTGGGTGGCTCAGTGGGTTAAAGCCTCTGCTTTTGGCTCAGGTCATGATCCCAGGGTCCTGGGATCGAGCCCCACATCGGGCTTTCTGCTCCGCGGAGAGCCTGCTTCCTCCCCTCTCTCCCTGCCTGCCTCTCTTGCCTACTTGTAATCTCTGTCTGTCAAATAAATAAATAAAATCTTTAAAAAAATAAAATAAGACTAAGCTTCTAGTTTAGAAAATTGGAAACAAAATGTGAACAATGTTTAATATTTTGATGGCTCTGGTATATAATGGAGATATGTCAAAAATAATAATACTAAGTCACATGACTTAAATCTTATATTTTACCCATGTCCCAAGAGTAAAATAGATTAAAATACATAGTTCTTAAATATGATATAGATAGATATTTATTTTAGTGCTGGTTTATAAATTTTCTAACAGTTTTTTAAAATTGTATTTAAGGTAATGCTTTCTCTATTAAGTGTCCTACAATGGTAATTAAGGCACTATTATTCTATGATAAGAAATAAGAATGAAGGATAAAATATAATGAAGTTACAAAATGTGTATAAAAGGGATTCTTTGACTTCACTTCCAGAGGTAGGATCTACTAGTATTCTATGAAAGTGCTGGCAGGAATTTACAACTCCTTCTAAGCCTAGCTCACTGCTCCCTAAGAATGTCCTTAATCTGATGAACAAACTTGTGGATCACCATTTCCAATAAAGAATCCTATGTTTACCAGTGGGTATGGTCACAGGGTTAAATGCAATTGCTTATGCTTTGAAGATTCTCTCTTGCTTTCTTGGGATATCTCTTTACCTAATGTCTGAGACTCACCTTCCTGATATATGTCTCCATGGAAAAAGCCAATCAGGCAGGACCCATTTTTGATAGACCCATGAAGAATGTATCATATCCTCTTTGGAAGGCTACTTGGTTGTTTTCAATCAGCTGTGTTTAAAAATAAAAGCATACTGCATTTTCTGCTTTAGCTTTAACAAGTTTCCCTATAATATGGGACTTAATGCACAATTGCCTGGCCCAATAATAAAGCTTAGTATTTTATGGTCATTTAGCTACTGTCTATTTGCACTTACGAGTAGGTACCCGAGTGAGATCTTGAATGATAGGGTTTGCATACAAATATTACTTATACTAAAAATATGTGTGGGGGCGCCTGGGTGGCTCAGTGGGTTAAAGCCTCTGCCTTCAGCTCAGGTCATGATCCCAGGGTCCTGGGATCGAGCCCCGCATTGGGCTCTCTGCTCCTTGGGGAGCCTGCTTCCTTCTCTCTCTGCCAGCCTCTCTGCCTACTTGTGATCTCTGTCTGTCAAATAAATAAACAAAATCTTTAAATATAAATAAGTAAGTAAATAAATAAATAAATAAAAAATATGTGTGAATTTCACGGTGGCTTTTGGTTTTCTAATTTTCAATGACTTATCAAGAACACCTTCCACTATAAATAATACACTATTTGTTCCTTTAACTCTAGTAAGAAATACACTCATAGAAGCACAAAGGAGTATTTCTAGTATTTTAATCAGAAAATAAATTGGTTTTTAACTTTCACAACTTTAAGTTTTGGGATTTCTCAGTAAATGTAATGTAGGCAGCAATATGGAAAAGAACAACAGTTAAAAAGTATATCAATCAGGAAAGAACATTTTTACTACTTTAGAATTTAACTGTGATGAACTTGTTCCTGCTGTTCTTTTAAATGATTTACATTAATCCATGAATGGCTAATGTGTTATTTTGTTTCAGCTGTACTTTTAGAGAATTAACACTTCAAATCATTGACTTTTTCATGAAAACTTGCCAAATTAGTGGCACTCATGATAATGTCTAAGATGTGGCTCTCATTATGAGAAAAGATTATGCATTTTTCAAGCTGTATCTAAATGAAAGTGCTAATTGCTCACAATTGGATAATGTTTTCTATAATATGTTACATGGCTAATATAAAACAGATTTTCTAATATGTTGTATATTATAGAAAGTGTACTAATTTTAATGTATAAGTACTTTTTAATTTTGATTTTTACTTTGTAGTGTGGGTCCATGCAAACTTCTTACTTTAGCCTCCTCCATGATAAAGAGATATATATAATAATTTTTTTGGTGTTGTATTTGGAGCTGAAAGTTTCATAATAACATTGAAATCATGCTAATGTTGTATTTAAAAAAAGCAGCACATCTTCTGTCATTAACTCAGTCAAGTGATTTATACTAGGTGATTTCTGACTTTTACAAATTAAGAAAGAGAATCAATGAGAAAAGGAAAACTTTTAGATGTCAATTCCTTTAGATTACATAAAATAACCAAAATATGTGACTTCTGCAAATGTGAAAATAAATATTTCTAAGGAAAATTTTATAGTGATTAATAATTGTTTTATGTATTAAGGATTATATCAACCAGTATTATATATTTCTATAGATTTCTGGCTTAAAATTTGTGTCAAATTCCATGCTAACTTCAGTAAAAGTTTGCTCTTGATTTTAATTCTTGATACATTAGAATCTTATGTTTGGAGGATCAGTTTGGGCAAGGAGAAAAAAAGGAGGAAAAAGGAAAGGGAGAAAATAAGGAAAGAAAAAATGAGTTACAGAGACACAAAAAATGAGCCAGAATTCTTTGTATTCTGATTGACTCTCCAGTCCCTGACGCATGCCTTACTTCTAGACCTAGAAAGTCTTATAATTTTCTATAAAATACTTAAGCCTATTTGAAGCAATTTTTGGTTATTTGCAACTGAAGAGATGTTAACTATAACAACATAATAGATTTATAATAAACTAAAATAATTAATTATATATGTATTTTAAAATGTCAGGAATAAGTGAGCAGACAAGGCAAATGTATCTATGACACGTTACTTACATTCAAAAAATTCCTATGGTTAACTCCAAAAGGAGAAAGAGAAATGCACCAATGACAGCATATATATGAACAAAGATGTAGGATGAAATGAATTAGCACAGATGGAAAGGCATTAAGGAAAGCTGGAGCCCATGATTATTTTTCACGTTTCTTTGAATACAGCAAACTAATTCAATACAGGAACCACGGAAGGAGTGCTGTCCCTATCTGCTGAGCTGACTTTCCCCAAATGTGGCGTCACTCGTTAGAATGAATTGAATTGTATTCTCCTAGTGCAAATTGCAAATTCTTACCAAATTATCAATTTATAATAAATTGAAAAGATTATATTAGACCCAAACACAAATGTATAAGGAGTAAACATGAATCAGTGATCTTTCCTTTGTATAAATTAACCCTCTGTGGTTTACTAATCTTGCATTTTCTAGATTACAGAATAAAGGGGTCTTTCACAGCAATTATTTATTTTGACCCTCAAGCTTTTAGACTAATACAAGGAGTCAGTTTCTTTTTCCTTTTTTAAAAACATTTTCTTTATTAGACAGAGAAAGACAGTGAGAGAGCGAATTCAAGCAGAGGAAGTGGGAGAGGAATAAGCAGGCTTCACACCACCCCCAGCAGGGAGCCAGATGCAGGGCTAGATCCCAGTTCCCTGGGATTATGACCTGACCAAAGGCAGGCACTTAATGACTGAGTCACCGAGACACCACAAGGAGTCAGTTTCAATTAAATATTAGCCACTTTTGTGAGTATATGTTATAGTAATGACCCATGGCAGATTTACTGAAACCGTACTTTGTAAAGACTTCACAGTGAGAAAATATACATGTGATGAAGTGTGGCTACTAGCTGGAATGTGATCCTTTTTCTGTAAAGAATCTCCTAACCTAACATACTTCCAAACAAGGTAACATTTTCAGTAAGAAAATACCTAAAATGATTCAATGGATAATCTCTTCTAGAGGACCTAATAAGATCATCTGATATTGAAATAATATTTTATTGTAATGTTATAATAGAGAGGATGCTTGAGAATCACTATTAGTATCATGTTCTTAAAGCAAAGTCCACTGCTTTAAGGTGGGGTCTTTAATCTTTAGTCTTGATGAAGACATCTCTCCTTTAACAAGTCAAAGGCTATTTAAGTATTGGTCCATCCTGGGTGCCTGGATGGCTCAGTTGGTTAAGCAACTGCCTTCAGCTCAGGTCATGGTCCCAGAGTCCTGGGATTGAGTCCCATGTATGGGGAGTCTGCTTCTCCCTTTGACCTTCTCCCCTTTCATGCTCTCTCTCACTCTCTTTCAAATAAAGAAAGTCTTTAAAAAAATATATTGGTCCATCCTATTTTGGGGGCCAGATTTAGAACTATAGTCATCCATTGTGCCTAATTTTAAAGTACTTGTATTCAGGGCACCTTGGTGTCTCAGTCAGTTAAGCATTTGACTATTGGTTTTGGCTTAGGTCATGATAATGGGGTCCAGAAATGGAGCCTCCCATCAGGCTCCCCTTTTCCCTCTCCCTCTGCCCCTGCTCCTGCTCGCACACTCTAAAATAAATAAATAAATCTTTAAAAAAATAGAGTACCTGTGATCTATTGAACAACTAATTTCTTCCATTTTGTCAATTACTTTAAATTTCAACAAGGAGGGGCGCCTGAGTGGCTCAGTGGTTTAAAGCCTCTGCCTTCAGCTCGGATCAGGTACTAGGACCCTGGGATCGAGCCCCGCATTAGGCTCTCTGCTCTGTGGAGGGACTGTTTCCTCCTCTCTCTCTGCCTGCCTTTCTGCCTACTTGTGATCTATGTCTGTCAAATAAATAAATAAAATCTTTAAAAAAAATAAATTTCAAAAAGGAAACATCTATATACAAGCTATCTTTGTGGATCAGTTTCTCCTAATTTACACATTTCTGGGCAGGAAATTCTATATAGTGAATGGAGACACTATGGTGTCAGTGGTTCAAATATTCATTTCTAGATCTGTCATACTCTTGGCCTCCTTCCAAAGACATTGACTTCATGAAAGAAACTTCCTTTTATCTGTTTTAAGCACAATAATGCATTCTTTCTTAAATGGATGGCTCCCTCCTGATAGTGTTACTATTTTGGAAAATATACATCTGCCTCTTAGAATATAAAATAACATACTTTGCTTTGCATTAACTATGTTAAACATCTTTACTTAAAATATATCTATGAAAAAACTAATTGATAAATGCTAAAATTTATTGTTACACATTTCATCCTCTTTATGTAATTTTTAAAGTTTGCTTACTGCAATGAGATGTAGGAAAAGGATCTTTTTAAAGTAAAAATAATCTGTTAACTAATGGCATTTAAACAATTTTTATGTTTTTTGGTATTAAAGGAAATATAAAAAAGCAGAAAAGCAATGCAAATAGCTTTTGTTACATATAAGAAAGTTATGAACAAAATACAGTAAGATTGCCCACCTACATCAAATGTGAAGACAAGCAAATTATTCTTTCTCCTTTTTTTTTTTTAATGACCATAGTTATAATAATTCTTGTGTTTCCTCCTAGTGGTTTGAAGGTTGTTATCTTTGGGCCTGGGCCATTGACAGAATTTGATTTTGCAGTTTTTCTGAGATATAATCAAGTTATAATATTGTGTAAGTTTAATGTGTTGATTTGAGACACAGATATATTAAAAAATTATTACCACTGTAGTGTTAGTTAACACCTCCATTTTATCATCACTACCATCATCCTGGCTGATTTCAAACTGCCTTTGTGATGTCAGTAAACGTAGCACTGGCAAGAGATACAACCTGTTGACTTTCACAAACATGAGGAGCAGGTTCCACAACACAATTTGAAAGGGCTGATTTAAAAACAAAATAAAATTGAATTTAAACAAGAGAAGATTATTAAGTGATATTTGAATAAAAAAGGAGGAAATATATTTATACAAGGAAGAAAAGGTATAATTTGTATTTAAGCATTAGACTCTGTATTTTATTCTTTTTCTTTAGCTAAAAGGAGATGTGTGTGTGTGTGTGTGTGTGTGTGAGAAAACGTTTATCACTTTTCTCAAGAACTAGGAAGGATTTGAGATTCAAGCCAATTTACAGGTTAACAAACTAGTCTGTCATAGTTTTAATGGATACTGGCAGAAAACATGTATCTCTTGGACCAAACACAATGGACTTTATTGTAATATTTAGTGACATCAGTGTTATATTTGGAGTAAAAATAGTGATATGTCTTTAAAACAAACAAACAAAAAAACAGGTGCCTGGGTGGCTCAGTGGGTTGAACCTCTGCCTTCAGCTCAGGTCATGATCCCAGGATCCTGGGATCGAGCCCCACATCAGGCTTTCTGCTCAGCAGGGAGCCTGCTTTTCCCTCTCTATCTGCCTGCCTCTCTGCCTACTTCTGCCTACTTGTGATTTCTCTCTCTGTCAAATAAATAATCTTTAAAAAATAATAAAATAAAATAAAATAAAAATAGTGATATGAATATAGCCACAAAAATGATTCTAGCTATTAAAACATAATATTAAAACTAGTGACCAATAATTACCTTTAGTAAAATATTTGAAAAATTTTACATTTTTCACAGTAGCCCTTTCATTGTTAATCGTATATTTATGTTTTTTTTTAATTTTCTTTTTATTTTTAAAGATTTTATGTATTTATTTGACAGAGACAGCAAAAGAGGGAATACAAGCAGGGGGAGTGGGAGAGGGAGAAGCAGGCTCCCCACATAGCAGGGAGCCCGATGCGGGGCCTGGGATCATGACCCCAGCAGAAGGCAGATGCTTAACGACTGAGCCACCCAGGTGCCCCATCTTTTTCTTTGTTTTTAAAAGATTTTTTTTATAGAAAAAAAATAGCTCTAAAATTGACTGGAAATAGTGTTCATGTGACCAGTGATTTTTAAAAATAGCAATAAAAATGATGAAGAGTGTATAGACTGGATAGTTGACATGATAGAAAACGTAGTGACTAGAAAACATCATGACTAGTTAACTACCTATTCAATGCCTTTCAACACTGAGAAGTAATGGATATAAAATTATTGTGTCTAAGTTCCAAAGTTGCTGTCCCAATTACTGATATAGGATTCTAAAACTGGGGCCCTGCAACCTACATGTATTTTCCCTTGTATGATTCTACCAGTAGAAGGTGCCAGGGGTATCTAGAATCTAGGCAAAAGGGAAATCTCCCCATCTGTGTCACCTGGATAATGAGGACTTCCCTAGGCAGTCGGTTGGTTCTAGAAGTGATTCGTTCCAATTTCCAGGTTTTTTCCTATGTGCACAGAACCAGCTTCATTGGCATCCTTGAGGGCACCAGATACAACTAGGTTGTTCCCCCTCCTTAGCTCTTTGAGTTTCAGCTCTGCCTGGTCCTGCTCTAAGCTCCTCAAGTACCACCTCCAAGCTGGGCAGTGTCTCCTCCAAAGTCCAGTTCCTGTGGAGCCTCTTTCTGAGCTTTAAAGTCTGATAGCCACATCTGCCTCCCTTTGTTTCCCAAGTCCTAAGGATCTAAGTCACTCTCTATAGTTATTATTTCTGTGATACTTCATTTTCTGCATTTTGTTTTACAATGTTCTACATCCTACTACATCTGTTTAATCACTTTTCTATATTAAATTCTATTTGTTAAAATAAATCCAGTGTTGGAGAAAAAAAAAAACTTCATTGGGTAGAATTGGTATATGCACTGCAGATGTTTACTATTTTGTTATCCCTATAAGGTAATTAACATACTCTACCAATATATAGTGATAAGCAAAATATTTCCACACAGCCCAAACCTCTTTTCCAGGGGATTAGATAGTGTACTTTGAGCTACATAATAGTTCTAATGGAGAAGTAGAGGATTAGATACATTTAAGAAAGATTTCATTGGTAAGTGCAACAGGACCTGATTATAGATTCTATTTGGAGTTCTTAAAAAGGAAGGCTTCTGTCATAGGTCACTAAGCAAATAGATGTGCCAGTTACCAGGGGAGGAAAGTTGGAAGAAGAAATACATTCAGAAATGGAGGACATGGTATTTTTAGATACTATCTTTGTAACATAATATAATGTAACAACCATGCAAAAATTTCAAATGCTTTCAATATTTGAATATGCAGTTAGAGACTCACAAGTAAGTCCACAATAATATAAATAATTAAATTAGTTAGCCAAACATTAGCAGTGAAGCCCTAAGAATGCATGAGATCCTCAAAAAAAGCAAATAGACAAGAAAAGAAGCTAGATCTACAGACAGGAAGACATTCACCAGTCAGGCCCGAGGAGAAGTCAACAGGAGAGGGAACAAGAAGTCAGAGAGATAGCCAAAATAGACAAGATGAAACAAAAAATGACATTGTAAAAAATACATGTGTTATACCACAGAAGCTAGGATAAGCTAAGAGAAATTAAAGAGTTTAAAGAAGGAGTAAATTATTGAATATGTTGTATACTGCTGAAACATCAAATAAGTGGAATGTTAATCTTTTGGTGACCTAGAGTTCACAACTACATTATGTTTAGTTGGAGTGACTGACTTTGGATGGGGTGGGAGAAAAAATTAGAGGATATTAGGGGATGTATGCTGTCACAATAAGGAACACAATGTTTAGGCTTTATTTCTCTGGTCAGCCTCTCTGAGTCTATGAAGTGGTTCAGACATTTTTAAATTAAAAAATATTTATGCATATATCCTATATATACACATATATAGAAAGATATATGTATATATTCCATAACCTGAATTGCTGTAGTAGATGCAAGATAAATGAGCTGGGATAAAGATTCTCATACCCAATATTTCCAATCAACTCTAGAATTATATTTCTTATTAAAAAAATCAAGAAAATATAAATTTAAAAAGGCAAAAATAAATTATTAATATAATGAAAGGCTATAGTGATAAAAATATACTTTCAAATGTTAAAATAATATTAAATATTGGTGTTAAATATTAATAAACTAATAAAATATTAGTAAATACTAACATCTTAAATATTAAAAT
Source organism: Mellivora capensis (assembly GCA_004024625.1). Taxonomy (NCBI): domain Eukaryota; kingdom Metazoa; phylum Chordata; class Mammalia; order Carnivora; family Mustelidae; genus Mellivora; species Mellivora capensis. The sequence goes on along the minus strand of PISX010008761.1, from coordinate 2,499 downwards.
AATTATTGCAAGTTAGTTTTAGTATTCAATTTTCACAGTTGAGATCATTTGTGTGGCTGTATTAATGATCACTAATTTTCTCTAAGTAAAACACTGATGTCACTAAGTATTACAACAGAATGAAACTGTACAGTCCAAAATTGTAAAAGTCAAGTCATAGACTAATTAATTTAAGTGAAATATTTGATACTCAGTACTATCTATAACAAGAAAAAAATTTTAGTAGACATGCTGCAATTAACATTGGTGCAGTTACGTACAAGAGTTTGCAAAGTGTCTGTGATTAAATATGTGGATGAGAATTAAGTAAAATAATTTTAAAACCTAAATTACATCATTGAGACAGGTCATTAATTCTTACAAACTGAATGTAGTTACACTAAAACAAAGATCCCCTGCCCTTTCTAGGAAAGAAAAGTTTACTTAGAACTAGAAAAGAACTTATATTTTAGCACAATCCAGAATATGACTCCAAATTTACTCTGGTAAAAGGACTGTAATGATACAAATATGGTGAGTTACATAATGATTGGATTATAGCCACAACTTTCCACACATTTATGTAATAAGACCAACATTTTTACATAAAATCATAATTAGACCATACCTGAAATGGAGTTACCATCCATCTTTTATGTTTATAGAAGTAGGTACTTATTTGATTGTATCACCAATCAGTGAAAATTCATCTATTTGATATAGAATGATTACAGCTGTTATATATTCCTACTGGGCAGGATATTGCTCATCTGGACATAAACAATAATATAAACATAAATATAATATAATTATATGTATAAATATATATAATATATATTATAAAAAATAACATAATATAAACATAAACAATAATAAGTTTATTTTCAAAGTGTTCATCTGGAAATTGCTTTTGTTTGTGGACCTTCTGAACATGAATAGAAAGGTTAAATTTCACCATGATTAAAGAAACACTGCTTTCTGAAGTAATGATCATTTTCTCTCCATACTATTATATAAAACATCAACTAATCTGAAATGCTATAATATTATATATACCACCATCATATAACTGATTTTTCCCTCTAATTTTAAAATATTGTATTCTTGGGTATGGAAAGAGATCAGTCTTCCAGATCTTTTTGTTGTTACTCTTTAGCATGTATTTTGTACCAAGTAACATGCAAACAGCAAAGATTATATATATTTTTAAAAGATTTTATTTATTTATTTGACAGACAGAGATCACAAGCAGGCAGAGAGGCAGGCAAAGAGAGAGGGAGGAAGCAGGCTCTCTGCTGAGCAAAGAGCCTGATATGGGGCTTGATCCCAAGAGACCCTGAGATCATGACCTGAGCCAAAGGCAGAGGCTTTAACCCACTGAGCCACTCAGGCACCCCAGAATATGTTTAATGAAAGAAATAGTCACTATTCCTGGAAATGCATGATCTAGAAGGAATTTGTTTAATACAATATCATTTAAGCAATAAATCAGATATTTATTTATTAAGTGGAGTGAGAGGTTTAGGAGAGTGAACATACCTAAATTCATAAGGAATGGAGAATTTAGGTTAAACCAGGAGGGTATTTTTTGTGATTAAACTAAACAATATTTTTCTGATCATGTTATGGGCATCCTGACAATTAGCATATGAATAAGACTAGTATTAATAAATTAAATCATCTTCTAAATGATTAGTGTTAGTGAAAATATATACAATGTGGGCTTTGGATGTTTAGAGAAACTTTCACAAAATTGGGAAAATAGGCTGGTCCTTCTACTAAGATATGAGAGCAAGAGGTCAGTTACAGACATACCTCATTTTATTACTCTTTATTTTTTTTAATTTTTTTATAATTTTTAAAAAATTTTTATAAATATATAATGTATTATTAGCCCCAGGGGTACAGGTCTGTGAATCACCAGGTTTACACTTCACAGCACTCACCATAGCACATACCCTCCCCAATGTCCATAACCCCACCACCCTCTCCCTACACCCCTTGGCAACCCAAACAAACAAACAAACCCAAACAAACACAAGTTTGTTTTGTGAGATTAAGGGTCTCTTATGGTTTGTCTCCCTCCTGATCTCATCTTGTTTAATTTATTCTTTTCCTACCGACCAAATCCCCCACGTTGCATCTCCACTTCCTCATATCAGGGAGATCATATGACAGTTGTCTTTCTCCGATTGACTTATTTCTTTTTTTTGTTTGTTTGTTTGTTTTTTTCTTTTTTTTTCTTTTTTTTTTTTAATTTTTATTTTTTATAAACAAATTTTTATCCCCAGGGGTACATGTCTGTGAATCGCCAGGTTTATACACTTCACAGCACTAACCATAGCACATACCCTCCCCAATGTCGATTACCCCACCCACCTTTCCCGACCCCCTCCCCCCAGCAACCCTCAGTTTGTTTTGTGAGATTAAGAGTCACTTATGGTTTGTCTCCCTCCCAATCCCATCTTGTTTCTTTTCTTCTTTTTCTGCCCCCCTAGTCCCCCATGTTGCATCTCCACT